>PVKY010006485.1:0-15922 GCA_004027775.1 Bradypus variegatus
TGTTACCCAAGGAGGTGGTGATGCCCAGTGGTGACAGTGGCTGACATTTCTCAGGGGTCTCTACCCATGCCCCCCTTTGGTAATCTTTCCATGGTGGAAACAGGGTCTGTCTAGGGTTAAGGAGGCATCTGGAATGTTCTGTTTCGTAGGCTGTGTGCACAGGTTTTGTTTTATTATTATAATTACGTCTTGCTGGTTTATAAGTGTTATTTTATGGGCGCTGCTGTTTAATAGCCTACTATACTATAAAGAGGAAGGCCTTTGCAAGTTGACCTATGCTGGAATTCCCTGTTCTGCTAACAGTTTGACCTTGGCAACGTTTCCAAACGCCGAGCCTCGGCTTCCTGGGTGAGGGTTGGCATGGCACCACCTCCATAGCAGAGGCCTGGGCCAGCTCTTTCTGCAACAAGGCTAGCTAAGCAGTGCCCCCAGATCCCTGGGCAGGGTGGGCAGGGTCTGTGCAGTGAGCCAGTGCTGGAGCTGTGAGGGAAGAAAGGGTTTGCTGCAGTAGGGCAGTCCACTGAAGGTGCGGCGCTGTAGGAGGTGGAATGTGGTGGTGACACAGCAGGTAGGATAGCTTGGTGAAGGTGCAAGTGGCAGGTTTCTCCACACTAGCCCATTGAGGGGGATGCCCATGAGGGAGGTGGCCTCCTCCAGGGTTTCCTTTCTTCCCTGGGGGTGCTGGCCCCTGGAGCTCAGGGGAGGCAGAAAAAAAGCCAATGTGTGCAAAGGAGAGGGAGGGAGATGGTGAATATGTTCATCGTCCATCGCCATATAATAAATTACTGCAAACTTAGTGTCTTATAACAAAACACCATGTGAACTGCGAGGGCTCTGCTGGGTTCTCAGCTCTGGGTCTCACAAGGGTAAAATCAAAGCTTCATGGAGCCGGGCTTTCATCCAGAGGCTCTGGGGAAAAATTGGCTTCCAGGCTCACTCAGGTTGCCAGCCAAAGCCATTTCCTAGAGGCTGTAGGACTGAGTCCCTGTTTCCTTGCTGACCAACAGCCGGGGACCGCTCAGCTCCTAAGGGCCACATTTCAGTTGCAACAAGGGCACGTCAAATCCTTCTTGTGCTTTGCATCTCCCTGGCTTTCTCTTTTGCTACCAGCTGAAAATTCTTTTAGAGCACATGTGTGGTTAGATTAACTCAGAAATGACAGATTAGTGGCCTTATTTACACCGGCAAAGCCCTGGCAGGCTGTGATATGTCCCTGTCATATTTATAGTCCTGAGGTTGGGGATGGGATCTCTTGGGGGCCTGGACAGAACTCTAGGCTCAGAAAGGTACGGGGCAGGGATGAGGCAGGGAGACGGCTCCTAGCAGGGAGAGAGCAGATGCATCTGGCTACCAGGAGTGGAGAAGCCCTGACCCTACTCTGATCCCACCAGAAGCAGGGGAGCTTCTCAGCAAATGCTCCCCAGCACCGCCTTGGTACCAGGCCCCGGAGCAGGGTCCTACACATCCCCCAGGGCTCCAAAACAGGATAGGAAAATGACATCTTCGTTTCCACCAGCCACACCCTGACATCTGACTTTGCTTTCAACGATGAATGGAGGCAGCACCCTTCGGCAGCCCTAGCGGTAGCCCTGACTTTGTCACAGGGAGAAATCCGATCTTTTTCATATCCCGTGCCAGTTGCTGCAGAGATTACAAAATGCCATTACGCTCATCAAAATCACTACAGTAATGAGACCTGCAGCAACCGCGTGTGGCTGAATGCGCTTGTGAAGAAACGTATCTCGCTAAATCACAAATTTAATATTTTTGTGACTGTCTATCAATATCCTCGGTTCCTTATAACTATTTTTTTTTCTTCCCCACTACCTTTTTTTAAAAGACATTTCTTGTTTGGGATCGTCTGCTGAAGATAGCACAGAGAGTTCTCAGACACCTTTCACCCAATTTGCCCTCACGGTAACTTGTTACGTAAGGAAGGTGGATGGTGTTTTTAATCGCAGCGAAGAGATTAATACTGGCACGTTATGACTGACTAAACACCAGGCTGATTTGACCCGTCTTTCCACTAACGTCCTTTTCCTGTTCCGAGATCCAGTCTGGGAGCCATGTTGCATTGAGTGTCATTGCATTTTATCACGCAAAACCCTGGTTCTGGGAACGGGTCCAGGGATACTGGGAAGATGCAGACGGGACGAAGGTTGCTCAGGACGAAGGCTGCACAGCATCCGGGCATGGTTAGATGTGCCCTCTCCTTATAGCACCGGGACTGCCCCCCAGCGACCCCATGCTGAGCAGATGCAGGCTCCACCCTTCCCACCAGCAGGCTCTGGGCTTCTGGGGCAAAAGGGTGGCAGGTCTCCCCTAGACTCAGGGACCATGGCCCAGAAGGAGTGCCATCCTTCCACCTGCAGCGGCAGCTCTCTTTGGAGACTCCCCTCCCTCCCTTTCCCTCTCCCAGGCCCCACCTCTGGCCCCAGACCCATGCTCACCTCACTTCCTCCCAAAAGGATGTAGGGGAAAGGAGTTCCAATTTGTGCTTCTCCAAGTATTGATTCATTGGGGCATGTACATTTTCCTTGAAGTAGAAATTTGGATCCAGGGTAGGGGTTGCATATCTAGTTTGGATTTTTTAATACAGTGTTTATAAAGACTTCCTCCTCCTGGGGCAGGGTCTCTAGGGTCTCCAGGACAGGCCTTTCTGGAAGCAACTCAAGGGCTAACGGGGCCCCTGGGCCCAGGGACAGGTTGAGGAGGCTGAGGCCTGCTAAGGAGGCATGCCCCCAAGCCCGGTGGTAGACAGAACAGCTGCAGCCCCATCTGGGCTTTGTCTCTGGCTGGCTGCGCCCTGGCAATGCTCAGGAGGCAGCGTGCTGGGGCCTGTCCCGGGAGGAGGGCTGAGGGGGGGCAGGGGCTGTGGGCCAGAGCACGCTGACTCAGCACGCTCCTGAGAACCCCTAGGCTGCCGAGAGACTGGGAATGAGGGAGCCCCACTCTGCTTTCTGGGGAGACGTGGGCCTGTTGTGGCACTGGGGAGGCACAAGACCCGGCCACTCCTCCCCTCACCCACACTCTGTCCACCCCTCTGCAGGGGGCTGGGGGGGTTCCAAGGGTAGGCAGAGAGGCCTCTCTGTTGGCACGTGTCCCCACCCCACCCAGAGCACGTCCTGGCCTTGGAAGCAGGCAGCAGTGGGGATGGGCACCCCAGAGCTGGCTGGGTGCCTCAGTCAAGTTCCCATTTTCAGCACAGAGAGAGGCTGGGTCCAGAGTTGGGGTTAGAAGCTTGGGCATTGGGCTGTGACTAAAGATTGCAGAAAAAGACTTGCTTTCTGTCTCAACTATGTGACCCCTTTCTTCCCCCTTGTTCCGAGTCTCCAATAAATAAGCCCATTTAATCAGTAAAGTGAAGCCAACCCCAAGTGGAGTTTCCTTGGTAGGGACGCACTCTCACCTCTCCCCAGCTTCCCAATAATAGAGAGAATAAGGAGGAAGCAAATGGCCCCATTAACCTCTGGATCTAGCATTGCTCAGAGACCAAAGGCATGACTTTCAAGCCTTTTCCCTTAACTTCTCACAATGAACATTTTCAAGCATGTAGAGAAGATGAGGGGCTTTTACAGTGAACACAGTGTACCCACAATTCACATTCTACCCCACTTGGTTTATCATACCTAACCGTTCCCCTCTATCCCTCTGCTTTAGTTTCCCAGCTGCTAAAACAGATGCTGTACAATGGGTTGGCTTAACAACAGGAATTTATTGGCTCATGGTTTCAGAGGCTAGAAGGCTGGCTTCCTCCCAGGGTCTGTACTTCTGGCTGACCCATAATCTCTGGGGCTCCTTGGCTTTTCCATCGTGTGGCAATGCACATGGCGCGGTGCCTTCTCCTTTCTCTTCTGGGTCCCGTTGATTTCCAGCTTCTGGCTGGTTCCCAAGCCTTCTCCTCTCTAGCCTTTTCTATAAGGTCTCCAGTAACAGGATTAAGGCCCATCCTGGTTGAGCTGGGCCACACCTCAGCTAAAATTAACAACCTCAAAACGTCCTGTTTACCATGGGTTCACACCCACAGGAATGGATTAAGATTAAAAACATGTTTTTTGGGGGTACATAACTCCAGGCCACCACACCATCCATCAGTTCATCTGATTTTTTTTTGCATTTCAAAGTAAGTTTTGCAGACATCAGCACATTCTGCCTCTAAACATCTCAGCATGTTCAACATTGATTAGAGTTCAGCATTTGCTTGTGGTTCTTCTGCAAAGAAAATCTTATGCGGAAGGTCAAAATGCAGAAGGCTGGACAGGAAGGTATGGTGGTAAAATGGATGCAGAAGCCAAAGTGAGTCAGCTCAGCAACACCTGGGGCAGGGGGGGCAACTTTCCTGGTTTTAGAAATGAAATCCCCTCATTCCCAGGCAAACTGGGGCAGTGGACTGTTGGGGCCTCACCCCAGATCCTAGTCCCTGGGGCATCCCCTATTGGGGCTCCAGATGATCCCAGGAGCATAGGTGGAAAGACACTAGCCTGACTATCATTGTCCCACTTTGGCAACCATTGAGAGCTTCCAGAACCTGAGCCATACTGGCTCTTTCTTGTTCTGGGGCAGAAGGGGCCAGGCGAGCAGGCCAGGGGTGGACTTCAGGCCTGAGCTGACTGAGCCTGAACCAACCTCCTGCTTCCCCACCCCCCAGCCTCTTGAGGCCACCAGCTCCTCTGTCCCCAGGGACTCCATTCTCCCCACCCTCCCGCCGTACCTCTCTCTCACTCATTAGAGAGAATGTCATCCAAGCCCATGGTGTCGTCAGCACAGAAGGAGGCCCCTGGAGGAAAAGCTCCTCATTCAAGTCCCATGACATTAGTGGCTGAGCTGGGACTAAAGCCAGCAAGTTATAGAGTCGTGTGGAAAGTTGGGGAGTAGGGCATGTATGGGTCCATATTGTAGGCTGTGCTACCACTGAGGCGGGTCACATCGTCCTCCCAGAGCACAAAGAGTGAGTGGAGCCTCATGCCTCCAGGGTCAGCTGGTTCAGCAGCTGTGCCCCAAACACTTGCCCCATTCCAGACACTTGTTAGGAGCTGAGGACCCTGTGACAAATGAGATGGAGCCAGGGCTACCACTTGAGAAACTTGCATTCAGCAGACATATGAGGTTATAGTATGCTGTGCTAAGTGGTGTCTGGTGGAGGGGTTGACATCACAGTCTAGGAGCAGGGGGAGTTTTCTGCACACAGATGATAGGATGCCTCTCCAAGAGAGGACAGGGAGAGGGGAGACAAGGGTCCAGGACCCCCCAGCAAAGGAGCAGAAAGGGTCCAGAGAGGGTGGTAGAGAGTTGGAGAGAATGACATCACCCAAGCCCAGACATGGAGGTCAGCTGCATCAGTGCGGGCTGAGCAGTCTGATGGGACAAACAGTGGCCCTGGGTGATCGTTGGAGACCTTGCCAGAGATGCTTCAGTGGCACGGTGGACAGAGACGCCAAACTGGAGTGGGTGGAGCAATAGATGGAAGGTGCCAATTCTTTTGAAAAGGTTGGCCATGAAAGAGAGTGGATAAAGGGGCATTCGCTAGATGGAGGATTGAGGTGAAGGGGAGATTTTGCTCTTTGTTCTTTACAGCTGGGAGGTTCACAGTGCAAATGTGGGTGCTGGTGTGGTGGCCTGGTCAAGAGGAAAGCCCATGAGCTGCCCATTGCCTGTCTTTTGCCTTCACTACCCCACTTGCCTCCCCTGGGTTCACTCCCCCTCTGTGTTCTGGGACTCCTGACCCAGCCCCCTTTTCCACTCGCTGGATGCCCTCCAGACACAGACACAGCTACTCTGCCGGATCCTACTGCACCCAAGGCCCTGCATAGGGGATTTTCCTTCCATTTGACTGGCCATTCACCACCCCCAAGACTTCCACATACTGTTCCATTGAGAAACTATAAACGAAGTGCCCGGAACCATACACAGGGTCCCGGAGAGGTTATTAGTCACAATCTTTGTGTTCTTCACCCAAAGAGGAGAAGCAGAGTCATTCTGTGCAGAGCAGGGTGCAAAGGGAAGTGAGGGTCAGAAATCACAGGGAAAGCTTCCTGAGAGCGACCAGAGGGCCGAGCTCAAGCAGACAGGGCAGGACGTTGCAGCGGGGCACACACTCTAGGCCGAAGGAGTGCAAGCCCTTCACACATCTGTGCCAGCGCTGGCCATCTTCAGAGACATCAGGATCTATGGGGCTTGTGGCAGGCATGGGAGAAACCTGGTCAGGCCTGGCTGGGTCCCTGGTACTTAGTAGGTGCTCCGTGATGGTGAATGAAGGAATGAACACATGGATGAGCTAATGGATGGATGGGTTAATGGGTGGGGGGATGGATGGATGGATGGGTAGATGGATCAATGGATGGATGAATGAGTGAATGAATGGATGGACAAATGGATGAATGCATGCATGTATGGAAGGATGGATGGACAAATGAATGGATGAATGAATGGATGGACAGACAGACAAACGAATGGATGGATGAAAGAATGGTTGGATGAGTGAATGAATGGACAGATGAATGATGAATGGATGGATAGATGGATAATGGATGAATGAATGAGCAAATGAATGGATGGATGAATGGATGAATGCATGCATGCCTGGAAAAATGGATAGAAGGATGGGTGAGCAAATGAATGAATGAATGTATAGATGTATGTATGGATGGATGGATGGGTGGATGAACAAACGAATAAACAAATGGATGAACAGACAAGCCCTTGCAGTCACATCCCATATCAAGGAAACAAATTTCAGCTCTGGGACATGTGATTCCTGTTGGGTCTGAGCCAGAGGAATGCAGGACTCAGTCTGCCAGCTACTCAAGGCCTTCATGTGGCAGACAGACTGGAGAGGCAGTCCTGGAAGAAAGGGAGGCCAGCTGCAAGACTTATGCAGCATTCTAGCTGCAGGGTGGGAGACTTAGGAGGATCAGATCTCCAGGGCGTTAATGTGAGAGGGAACCCAAAGGATGTCAGGTGTCTGGTCAGGAGAGAGGATGGGGACAGGCAGCCCATTTGAAGGAGGACTGAGCTCCCCTTCTTACGCTGAGTGCATGGGTCCTGTGGACAGTCACACAAAGCCGTCCTGGAGGAGGACAGGGTTTAACTCTCAAGGGCTGTGATTTAGCAAGGAGCAGAGGAGAGAAAGAACATTCCAGAGGCAGAAATGATGTGACATGTCCAGGGAGGTGGGAGCCCTGAGGGGCAGAGACGTGGAGGGCTCCAGAGTCAGGTTTTCCAGGGAGCATCACCCATGTCCCATAGCCTTTCCATTTGTCATGCAGAAGCTCCAATAGGTTGGGGATGGAGGTGTGCAAGGCAGATTTAAGTAAGTGCCACACAGGGTCGGCTGAGAGGAGCCGAGAGGCGTTGCCCCTGCGCAAGAGATCAGGCTGCAAGGAAGAAAGGGCATTTGGCATGGATGTGGAGGTTGAGAGGGTTTCTTTGGGCTGAGAATGGAGCAAAGACCTTTCCATTGAAGAGCCGGTAGAGACAGAGGTGGGAAGGTGTGGCTTAGAGGCCAGTGTGCCCTGCAGGGTGTGAGAGGAAAGCAAACTGGCAGATCCAGAGTGCGGCAGCGCTGCCTAGCACAGCAGTCCCCAGCCACTCCAGGTCTAAGGAGTTTGGAGAGATGGGTCATGGGATCTAATTTGTATTTCTAGAGGGTAGGTTTGTTTTTCTGAGACTGAGAGACAGTGATTCACCATTTTATGCTGCTCTCACTGCAGCTAGATGGAACTGAGGTAGACTCAAAACAGGACTTACTAAATATCAGTATCATAATACATGTGCATAGGTTACTGAGGAACATAGAAGCCTTTCTTTCCAACCACTTGGGTGGGTGTTTAATCCTCCCAGAGGGACGGGATGTACTGATTAAGAGTAAACCCTGCAGGGGGGAGGATGGTTTCCAGTCAAGGCATCAATAAGAGCGCCATGCCTCAGTTTCCCCACCAAAGGAAGAAGAAAGTTTTCCTCTCCTGGAGTCCACAGGATAAAGCTACAAATAAGCAATGCACCATCCTGCAGCCGAAGGGTCACAGCCAGGTGGAATGATGCTGAGAAGCTCCACACCAGGCCCTGGGATGGACTACATAGGGGAGCCCAGAGAGATGGAGGGAGATCGGATACTGAGGAGGAAGAGGGGAGAGAGGAGGGACTGTCTTCACCAGAGAAGAGCAGGCAAGGCGGTGACCTATGTGAGCTCGGTTGGAGTCTGTTTACTTCTCTGTGGAAGCAGGTGCCCCCAGATTTCTGAGGACCTTTTGCTCAGGAGCTGTGGATGACCATCTCCTAGAACTCATTATCCATCCAGCTGTCTCTTCTCTATCTGCAGAGCTTCTGATGCCTGGGTCTTCTCCCATGACCACACTGAGGGTCTCTGCACCCCTCCATCCCAGAGAACACTGAAAACTCCTTGTGACATCAGTAGTTGCCCTGTTAGCAAAAGATGGGAATCAGTTCCCCAGCCCAGCCCTGTAAAACAGCAGCAGCCACTCCCTCACCCACACAGACTATCTATCAGGGGTGTCCTAAGCATTGAGAGGTGAAGAGCCTTTAGGCAGAGTTCAGCCTTCTAGACCCCACCTTCTTAGTAGGGGAGAAAGATGCATCTATGGGGATTCATAACTACTTGTCACCCATGGGACTGGATAAACTCATCAACAGGCAGACGTAACCACGTGTCACCCATTGGACCAGGTAGACACATAAACAGGCAGATGTCAACCACGTGTCACTCATCAGATTGGGTAGATGCATCAACAGGCAAATTTAACCATGTGTCACCCATCAGACTGGGTAGACACATCAACAGGTAGATGTAACCACGTGTCACCCATGGGACTGGATAAACATATCAACAAGCAGATGTAGCCATGTGTCATCCATGGGATTAGAAGCATTTCTGAATTAGGTAATGGCTAAGATGGCAAGGGTGGGTAAATGGCACCCTTGTGCACCATTCTTGAGGGGAATTTAGAAGTGAATTTGGAAACATCTATTTAAACATAAAGTGCCCATAACATTTGCCCTAAAATTTTTACTTTAGTAATTCAATCTATGGGTGTTTTGCAGTCACTTACTAATTGTGTACACTGGGACACTCACTTCAACATTGTAATTTTTAAATTTTTCTTTAAAATGGAAGCAATCTAAATGTCCTATGATATGAAATGTGTCTAACCATATGTTGGAACACAATACAGATATTACAGAGTAGGGAAGATGAGGTCTCAGTCAGGGTTGGCGAGCCCTACCCCTGAGCTTCTGTCTGCAGAACAGGTGTCCAGATGGAATTTGTGTTCTTTTCCCTCTGCCTGCTCCCACTAGTCCCCAAAAGGACCTAGCAATTCTTTTTTTTTTTTTTATTAATTGGGGCATAATTACACATAGAAAAATGGATGGATCTTCAGTGCACAATTCACTTCATTTTGACATGTAAACACCTGTGTAATCAACACCCCAATCAAAACATAGCACCTTTTCATCAACCTAGACCAGTGTGTTCCAATAGAACTTTCTGTAAGGAGGAAGATGGTCCATATCTGAACATACAAGATGGTAGCCACTGACCACAGAGTGCCTGAATATGACTAATGTGACTGAGAAACTGAATTTCCATTTTTTTGGTCATTTTAATTTATTTAAATAGCCCTATGTGGCTAGTGGTGGCTGTTTTATAGTTCTGCTATCCCGCCGTTTTTAGAGGTAACCCCTGTTCTGATTTCTGACCCCATAGTTGAGTTTCGCCTGTCTACTGTCCACAAATTCACATAACCTTATGTTAGTGGACTCACAGAGCTCACTGAGTGTGTGCTCCTTCGTCTCAGGCTTCCTTCACTCAGCTCGTTGTCAGCTGAGGCTCAGCCATGCTATGGTGAGGATCTGCAGAGCATTTCTTTACACTGCTTAGTAGCGTTCCACTCCATGAGTAAACCACTCTTTGTTTACCCACTCCCCTATGGATGAATATTTGGGTTGTATCCAATGTTTGGCACTCACAAATGAAGTTCAGTGAATGTTCTTGAACATGTCTTATTGTGGATATGTGTTGTTACACCTTCTGGATGAACAACCCAAAGCTGACTTGCTGGCTTATATGGTAGGTGGGAGTTTAGCTGTACTTTTGTCTGCGTAACAACCCCCTCCCGCCCTGCCAGGAAGCCAGTGCTCCCCCTCTCAAGCCCAAGACCCAACCCTCAGCAGCTGCCTTCCACATTGTATTTGCAGGTTCTATTCTCCGGAGCTTCTGGACCCTACTCAGTTGACCCCAAGGGTGCACGGAGGCTCCTCCAGTTGTACAATGCAGCAGTTTAGACCCTCAACATTTCTTTGATTAATATTCTACTCTTCCATGTTGCACATCTTGACATTCTGCTTTGCGTTAAGTCTTGGGTCATTTGTACCACACAGGTAGTAGGGATCCTGGATTCTCCATAAAATCAAGTTTCCTTAAAGGCAGAAACTATGTTTTATCCTTGACTGTCATCATGCCCCAAAGAAAAGGGCCTTGTCCTCTCCCCCAGATAAAGCATTGCCCCAAGAAGGGGCTTGTCTCCTGCTGCATCTGTCATGCAGGATTGGCCAGACCGGCTCCCAAGTTAACCGGCCCCCTCGTCCCCCTCTCCAGGTCCTTGGCCATCGGGCACCAGTATTCCTCCCTGGGCACGCAGCCCATCCTTTGTGCCAGCATCCCTGGCCTGGTGCCCAAGCAGCTGCGCTTCTGCCGGAACTATGTGGAGATCATGCCCAGTGTGGCAGAAGGTGTCAAGGTCGGCATCCACGAGTGCCAGCACCAGTTCCGTGGCCGCCGCTGGAACTGCACCACTGTCCACGACAGCCTGGCCATCTTCGGGCCCGTGCTGGACAAAGGTACGTGGGGCAGCCCGGGAAGGGTGGGAGGGAGGGAATTGTCCATTGGCTCCCTCTTGGCTGTGGGTGAGGGTGGGGTCCGGAGCCAAAGGCCTAGGTCTGGGTCGCTGATGGAACGCAGGACCATTTGCTTCATCTTGTTCTGACCCCCGTGTGCTCCTCTGCGAGTGGGGATGAAAACGGCTCCTCAAGCATGTGGTAAGTGCTCCACAAACTATCATGACCACTGGCATCTCTGAGTTTTCTTTCCCACACTTGCAAGAAGGTACAAGTGTTTGTTTGAAGACCTGTTTTCCTTTCTCTTGGGTGGGTACTGAGGAGTGGAATTCCTGGGTCATGCAGTAATTCTACGTTTAACTTGTTTGAGGAGCCAACTCTTGAGTGGGGCTTCTGCAGGTTGGGAACAACGATGATCTGTAGAATCAACCAGATCCCCAGATATTCCTCCTCCTTCCTCCTCCCCCAAAATGAAAGTAGACTCTCCTAGGGGTTGCAAGGCAAGTTTTGGAAGGCTTCTTGGAGGAGGCAAGGCTTTGGAGGGAGAGAAAATGCAAAGTAAACACAGGAAGGAAGTGGTTTGGGGGGCAACGTGGCATTAAGCAATATCCGCAAAGACACACGGGCAGGAGCTATCCAGGGTCCTGGAGCCATGGGTTATTGGGGAAGGTAAGGAAATGAGAATAGCTGAGTATTGGTTATCTATTGCTGAGGAGTTAACTATCGCAAAACTAGGTAGTTTAAGACGATAGTAATCATGCGTTGTACCTCAAGAAAAAAGCAGCCCGGCAGGACCAGCTGCTGATGCTGTCACCCAGAGCATGCACAAATGGCTTCTCCATGTCTGGAGTTTCTTATAATATGATGGCTGGACCAAGGGCAAGAACTGAGAGAGAGAGAGGGTGGGGGAGAGAGGTAGGTGGAAGTTTTGTCACCTGTCTATTTCATTGGGATGAAAAATCACATAATACAAAATGAACCATTTTAACGCATACACATCAGTGGCATTTAGTACATTGACAGTGTTGGGAAATTACCACCTCTATGTAACTCTGAAATACCTTCATCATTCCCCAAAGGAAGCCCCTTACCCATTAGCAGCTACCCTCCTCATCCCCACCCAACCCCAGGGCCTTAGCAAACAATAACCTGCCTTCTGTATCTATGGATTTGCCTATTTTGGGCATTTCATAAAAACAGAATCCTACAATATGTGACCTTTTGTGTCTTGCTTCTTTCATTTAGGGTAATATTTTCCAGGTTCATTCATGTTGCACTATATATCAGTCCTTCAGTCCTTTCAATGATGAATAATATTCCATTGTATGAATATACCACATTTTGTTCATCTATTCATCCACTGAGGGACAATTGGGTTGTTTTCACCTCTTGGCTATTGTGAATAGTGCTACTATGAACATTTGGGTACAAGTATTTGTTTGAATATCTATTTTCAGTTTTCTTGGGTGTATACCTATGAGTGGAATTGCTGGGTCATTTAGTAATTCTGCTTAATTTTTTGAGAAACCATCAAACTGTTTCCACAGTGGCTGTACCATTTTGTATCCCCACCAGCAGTGTACAAAGGTTCCAATTTGGCTACCAATACTCGTTTTTGTCTTTTTTCTTTCAGCTATCCTAGTAGGTATGAAGTAATTTCTTATTGTGGTTTTGGTGATTTGCATTTCCCTAAAAGAATATTTTCATTGACTTGTTGGTCATTCATATATCTTCTTTGGTGAAATGTCTATTCATTTTCTTTGCCTATTTTTCAATTGCACTGTACATCTTTTTGTTCTTGAGTTATAGGAGTTCTTTATATATTCTTCATACAAGCCCCTTATCAGATATATGATTTGCAAATATTTTCTCCCAATTTGTAGTTTATCTTTTCACTTTCATGAATGTCTCCTTTAATGCACAAAAGTTTTAAACTTGATGAAGTTTGATTTATCTATTTTTCCTTTGTTACTAATGCTTTTGATGTCAAATCTAAAAATCTATTGTCATATCCAAGGCAATGAAGATTTACTACTATGTTTTCTTCAAATATTTTGAGAGTTTTATCTCTTACATTTAAGTCTTTGATCCATTTTTGTAAAAGGGGGGAGAGTTCTGACTTGATTCTTTTGCATGTGGAAATGCAGTTTATCCCAGCACCAGATGAAGAGACTCTGTTTTCCTCACTGTATGGGCATAGCATCCCTGTCAAACATCAGTTGATAATAGAAATATGAATTTAATCCTGGACTCTCAAATCAATTCTGTTGGTCTAGGTGACAATCCTTATGCCAGTGTTATGGATACTGTAGTTTGATAGTAAGTTTTGAAATATGGAAGCATGAGTCCTCCAAGTTTGTTCTCTTTCAATTTTGTTTTGGCAATTTGGGGTCCCTTGCCATTTCATATGAATTTTAGGATTGGTTTTTCCATTTCTGAAACAAAAAAAAGTTGCTGGGATTTTGATAGGGATTGCATTGAACCTGCAGATCATTTGAGGCAATACTGACATCTTAACATAACAAGTATTCCCAATCCTGAACACAGGATGTCTTTCCATTTATTTAGGTTTTCTTTAATTTCTTTTAGCAATGTTGTGTAGTTTTTAGTGTATAAGTCTTGCACCTCCCTCATTAAATGGATCTCTAAGTAGTTTATTCTTTTTAATGCTGAAATAAGTTTGGAATTGTTTTCTTAATTTCTTTTTGGATTGTTCATTGCTAATGCAAAAAAATCCAACATATTTTTGCATGTTTATCTTGTATCCTGAAACTTCACTGAATTCAGTTATTAGCTCTGAGAGGTGATTTTGTGGATTCTTTAGGATTTTCTGATCATACAATCATGTCATCTATGAACAGAGATAGTTTTACTTCTTCCTTTCCAATCTGGATATCTTTTCTTTCTCCTTCTTGCCTGACTCCTTTGGGTAGAACTTCTGTTACAATGTTAAATGGAAGTGGCAAAAGCAAGCATCCTTGCCTTCTTCCTGATTTTACAGGGAAATCCATATTTCACCACTGAGTATGATGTTAGCTGTGAGTTTTTCACGTATGCCCTTCACCAGGTTAAGGAAGTTCCTTTCTATTCCTAGTCTGTTGAGTGCTTTTATCATGAAAGCATGTTGGATTTTATCAAAAGCCTTTGCTGCATCAATTAAGATAACCATGTGGTTTTGTTCCTTCATTCTGTTAATGTGGAGTTTTACATTGATCAATTTTCACACATTGAGAAACCCTTGCATTCCTGGATAAACCCTCCTTGCCGATTGCAAATAATCCTTTTATGTGCTGCTGGATTTGGTTTGCTAATATTTTGTTGAGGTTTTTGCATCTATATTCATAATGCATATAGGTCCATAGTTTCTTTCCTTGTAGTGTCTTTGTCTGGCTTTGGTATCAGAGTAATACAGGCTTCATGGAGTGTATTAAAAAGTTTTCCTTCCTCTTCTACTTTTTGGAAGAGATTGAAAAGCATTGGTGCTAATTCTTTTTTAAACATTTGGTAGAATTCACCAGTAAAACCATGTGGTCTTGGGCTTTTCTTTGTTGGGAAGTTTCTGATGACAGATTCAGTTTATTTACTTGTTAAAGGTCTGTTGAGATGTTCTATTTCTTCTTGCGTCAGTTTAGGTCATTTGTATCTTTCTAGGAATTTGTCCATTTCATCAAAATGTCCTCATTTGTTGGCGTATAATTGTTCATAATACCCTCTTATAATGCTTTTTATTTTTGTTGGCAGTCATGTCCCCATTTGCATTCCTCATGTTAGTTATTTGTGTCTTCTCTCTCTTTTTCTTTATCAGTCTGGCTAAAGGCTTGTCAATTTTATTGATCTTTTCAAAAAACCAACTTTTGGTTTTGTTGATTCTCTCTATTGTTTTTCTGTTCTCTAGTTCATTTATCTCCACTCTCATCTTTACTATTTCCTTCTTTATACTAACTTTGGATTCAGTTTGTTCTTCTTGTTCTAGTTTCTTTAGGTGTTAGGTTAGGTTACTGATTTGTGATCTTTTTTTTTTTTTTAACATAGGCTTTTAGAGCTTTAAATTTCCCTCTGAGCATTGCCATAGTTTTCATATGTTGCATTTTCATGTTTGTTCATCTGAAGATATTTCCTAATATTCTCTGTGATTTCTTCTTTGGCACCTTTGTTATATAATAGTGTGTTGTTTAATTTCCACATATTTGTAAATTTCCCAGTTATCCTTCTGCCATTGATTTCTAGCTTTATTCCATTGTAGTCTCAGAAGATACTTGGTATGATTACAACATTTCAAAATGTATTAAGGTTTGATTTGTTGCCTAACGTGGTCTATCCTGGAAAATGTTCCATGTGCACTTAAGAGAACTGTGTATTCTGCTACTGTTGGGTGGAGTGTTCTATATATGTCTGTTAGGTTTAGTTGTTTAATAGTGTTGTTCAAGCCCTCTATTTCCTTATTGATCTTCTGCGTAGATGTTCTATCAGTTATTGAAAGTGGTGTATTGAAGTCTCCATCTATTATTGTAGATCCACCTGCTTGCATGGAATCTTCCCCCCTTTTACTTTCAACCTCTTTGTGTCTTTGCGCCTTAAGTGAGGCTCCTGTAAACAGAATAAGATGGATTATGGTTTTTCGTTCAACCCACCAGCCTTTGCCTTTTACTAGACTAATTTAACCATTGCCATGTAAGGTAATAACCGAAAAGGGTTGATTCTGAGAGTTTTTATTCATTTTCTCAGCGTTTTCCCTGAGGCGCTCCCTGCTCCACCCCTCTCGCTGATGTCACTGTGTCACCTTTTAAGACCTACTCTTGGAGGCCACACAGGGCCACTTCCAGAACATTCTACTGGTCAAGGCCATTACCAAGGTCCACCCAAAGGCCCCTCTACTCAATGGGGTACAGAGGTCACTCTGTGAGATGAGCATGAAGGATGGCATGTGTGTTGGTATGGCCAACTCTGGAAAGTGCCACCAACCTCAGGGTGCGCTGGTGAAGACCCGGGAAAGAAGTTCTGCTGAAGAAGGCTGTTTGGCTACAGGGGTGGGGTTGGGGGAAGGCAGATTGTTTGGGGAAAATCCTGCTAG
>PVKY010006486.1:0-15917 GCA_004027775.1 Bradypus variegatus
TGCTTTCAGCAAAATAAAAGGGAGCTTCTACCCTCGCCTAAATCCTAATGCCTCCCTTCTGTCTCTCCATCTTGTCGTTTAACCGTTTGGTACGGATCATTCCCTCTGTGCTAGATGCCGTCCCAGAACTGGCCTGCGACAGGGAACAAAGCAGAGTCCTTGTTCCCAACATTCCCCCTCCTTCCTGGGCTGCCCGCCCCACGACCCCCTCTCTGGCTTCATCTCTCCTTCCCCGGCCCCGCACCCCCCTTCTTGCCTCTGTTCTTTCACTCGTGCAATCCCCCTCCCCTTACTTTCCTGGGTTCCCGTCAACAACCTTGCCAGGCTCCAGCATGGTCTCTGGGAAGTGCTGCAGCACCCCTGCCCCCCACCCTGGCAGCCAGCAACCCCCTCGCTGTGCTCTCGGAACACTCGTCCCACATGACGTTGTGTTGTTGTGATCAGGACCCAGGTGTCCCAGGGCTCCCAGCCTCGGTCTCAGATCCGGGTCATGGGCGTCTGGCTTCATCCCCACCCACTGGTGTGGACCCCTGGGCCCCAGTCCTCTCCAACCCCAGCCATTCTGGGCATCCTCAGGGAACACTGTGGGTGTTCCTCACTCCGAGGAAGCACCACGAGACCAGCTCCCGTCCCTGCCCTGCGAGGTCACACGGCGTCCACACCATGCTTGGCCGGAGCACCCAAACTGCCGCTGTGCCTCTGCCCCCACCGCAGCCCAGCCCCAGGAGACTCTGCTGCAGAGAGGTGAGCCCTTCTCCCACCCCGGGCTACAGTCACCCCAGGGACCCCTCGCAGTGTGCCTCACACAGCGATTTTTTTAAAAATTCAAATTTATTGAGATATATTCAAATACCATACAGTCATCCGTGAAGTACAGTCAGCTGTTCACAGCACCATCATATAGTTGTGCATTCATCACCCCAGTCTATTTTTGAACATTTTCCTTACACCAGAAAGAATAAAAGTAAGAATAAAAAATAAAAGTAAAAAAGAACACCCAAATCATTCCCCCCCATCCCACCCTACTTTTCATTTAGTTTTTGTCCCCATTTTTCTACTCATCCATGCATACACTAGATAAAGGGAGTGTGATCCATAGGTTTTTACAGTCACACTGTCACCCCTTGTAAGCTACATAGTTATACAATCGTCTTCAAGAGTCAAGGCTACATGGGTATTTACTGCTAGCTATTCCAATACAGTAAAACCTAAAAAGGGATATCTATATAGTTAGTACATAAGAATGCCCACAGAGTGACCTCTCAACTCCATTTGCAATCTCTCAGCCACTGAAACTTTATTTTGTTTTGTTTCACTTCCCCCTTTTGGTCAAGATGTTCTCAATCCCACAATGCCAGGTCCAGATTCATCCCTGGGAGCCACGTCCTGCGTTGCCAGGGAGATTTGCACCCCTGGGAGTCAGGTCCCTTGTAGGGGGGAGGGCAGTGAGTTCACCTGCCGAGGTGGCTTAGCTAAAGAGAGAGAGGGCCACATCTGAGCAACAAAGAGGTACTTAGGGGGAGACTCTTAGGCACAATTATAAGCAGGTTTAGCCTCTACTTGGCAGTAACGAGCTTCCTAAGGGCAAATCCCAAGATAGAGGGCTCAGCATATCAAGCCATCAGTACCCAATGTTTCACATGGCAATTCTGGTTGAGGCAACTCGCTCAGTTTTTACTTGCCCCCTCCTCTTGGAATCGGATATGGATTCCTGGGACCTGGACCAAAGAGGGATCTATGAAGGTCAGGTGCCAGGCTGCGGTCGGAACCACATTTCCCTCTGACATCGAAGGCAGTGTTCTTGGGTGAGGGGACATGCCTTCCCTAAGTTAGACGCATCACTTCCCAGACAGCACATTGGGCCTTAGAGTTCAGAAAATTCAAAATATTACCAGCAGGCCTATTTTGCCAGAATCACAAATGTGCCCCGAGACGTCTGAATCCTGAAACAAACATTACATAGGCCAATGTGGCAGGCACAGCCCCATTCCACAGCCCTCGCCCAGAGCAGACATGAGCAATTGATCACAGCATGGTTCCTGCCCAGTGACAGTGGGTCCCACTTCCTTCCTGAAGGCTTTCCGAATCCACTCTGTGGGAAATGATGGTACCTTTCTTTTGCTTTTTCATAAACTTCAGGGCTCTGCTGCTGTTGACAGGGCTCATCTAGATTGTAAAGATAAAAACTAATTATTTTAAAGACAAAACTAGTAGCTAACATTCATTAAGCTCCTACCTTGACCCAGGTGCTGTTCTAAGTGCCACTTACTAAGCTCAGGACCACAGAAAGTGAGTCCCATTACCATCCCCATCTTACAGCTGTGGAAGCTGAGACCCAGGGATCAAACAGCTCCCAAGTCAGGGCCGTGTCCTCCTCACTTCATGTCAGTCATCCACCAACATTTCTATTAAGCACCCATGGGTGCCAAGTCATGCAATAGGCCCTGGAGCCAAAAGTAGAACCTTTTGCAGTGCTTGGGTGTAGCCCCTAAGAAAATATTTATTTTGAGGGCAGTTTTCATGGAGAGATGGTGGGATGGGAGCTAAACTCAAAAACGGGGAGGGGAGGAAAGAAGTCTAAAATGAATGGGAGAGGAGGGAATAAAGCTGGAGTCTGGCTAAGGTCCCTTCTTTCCTGACAGCCCTCTCTGTTTTGGAGAACCTAGCTCCTCCCTCCCCAGCCAGTGTCATCAGTATCTGGGAAAGAGCCAAAGCCAGCTGGGGTGGGGTGGGTGTTGTGGGAGAAGAGCCTTCACCTTCCCATCCATGGTGGCCTCACAATTCCAACAGGGATGGCCTCTGCCACCCTGCGCAGGGCATCCAAGCCCCCACAGGTGACCCCTCCTGCAGCCCCAGCTACGAGACTGTCACCAGCCAGACTTGACTGTTGGGTGTCCTGACCCCTAGGGGGTTTGCCTACACAGCACATTCAACTACTTTTCTGTGCTTCCCTGGGAGCAGGAACTTCAATCCTGGCTTCCAGAGCTCTCCAGCATCTGCGTCACCACTCAGCATCTTACCTGTGTCATTGTCTTTTCCTTGCCTCCTACCTCTGGCTTCCTGGGTTACAACCCAGGCCGCTTCTCACCTGGTCATCAGAGGAGACCATGGTTGGCTCAGACCTGTGTGCCTCGGCCCTGACCAGGACTCAGAAACCAGAGAGCATGGGGGTCTGTTGCAGGGACTCAGCTCTGCTGTGGTAGCATGAAAGCAGCTGTGAGCCTGGCTGTGCTCCAGCAAAACATCATTTATAAAAGCAGGGGACAGACCATGGTTTCCTCACCCCGGGCCAAACCTGTTCTCCTCCCACCTGGAATGTCCTTCTGCCCCATTTCGTAGCATCCATGTCTTCCTGTCTCCAGCTGTAGACCCACCTGCCAGGAACGCACCCCCCACCCATCACTGGAACATGTGCTCATCTCTCCCTTCCCTGAGTTCTCCTTTTATTTACCATTTTGCATCTGGCTCTTATCTCTCCAAGTCAGATGGTTAGCTTCTTGAGGGGTAATCTTAAATTTCACCAAATGGGCTATTAGGTATTGCACCTGCTGGATTCATACTCGGTGCCCAGTATACAATCCACAGTTTTGAAGATTTTTCTTGACTACAGCATCTGAGGAAGGCAGTGGCTCTGCTATAACACAGGGGGAACAGCATTATGTTTATTCATTCCTCCTGTGTTTATTAAATACCCAGTCCATACTAGGAGCTCCTTTTTTCTTTTTAATAAATCATTTGCTAGTTTCAAACTGTTACTAGCACAAATCTGTGATGACACCATGCTTGAAAACCAGAGTAAGATATGAAAGAAAATCTCAAAGATGGAGGGCTGCATCTTCAAGTTTCTAAAGCACTTTACACACCCATTATCTCATTTAATCATGGTGACAGTCCTAAGAGGGGGGTAATATCAACCCATTTCACAGATGGGGAAGTGGGCTGAGAAGTTTGTGGCCCAGGATCACACAGCTTCTAAGAAACAGAGCTCTACTCCAAAGTCTTCTCTCTTAAAACAAAACAAAACCACTTTTCTTGTTCTAAAGGTAATTTATAAATTATTATAGAAATTGTAGAAAATACATAAAACAGAAAATTAAAATCCTAGCCAACATTAACATCATCTGTGTGTTTTTAACAAATGTATTTGTGGATTTTTTTTCTTGCAAGAATTGGAATTATATTCATATACTGGTGTGTATATGAATTTTTTTTCACCGTTTTTTAAATTAAGGTATAATTTACATACAATGAAATTCACCCTTTTTAAGGGTATACTTTCTGTGAGTTTTGACGGACACATGAAGTAGAATAATCACTAAAATCAAGATATAGAACAATTCTAACAACCCAAAAAATCCCATTGTGCCACTTGTAGTTAACCTCCAGCCCCTGGCAACCTTTTGCCTTTTTCTGAATGTCACATAAATGGAATCATACTGTATGTGGTAGCTTCATTTTTTTTTTTTACTTAACATTATATAATGTCCCCATGGCATTATATATTCTTCAAAAGTATTATTTTTTAATGACTGCCAACCACCCTGCTTCCCCTGTGCTCTCCTGTTCACCGCAGACTCTCAGAGAATGGAAGTGAGAGGTGGAAAGTCAGGTTGGAAAGAACAAGATCAGAGCTGAGCCGATTAACACTTGTCATCCTTGATAGGAGGCGCCGGCTTTCGGCCAACTGGGAAAGGACCAAACCCCACGAAGGTGACACTGACATTCTCCTCTGGCTTCGTGCTTTTAGAGCCATGCGTACAGCTGACACCTTCTGGATTCTTTGGTTCAGAGTCAGGATTTTCCCAAGGAAATGGAGATGAGATAGTGCAGCGCCGAGGGCTGACACAAGGATTAGAGGACATGACGTGGGTGCAGGTCCCAAACACGGGGCTGGACCTGGGGTCTAGTTTCCTTTTTTTCCATTTCCTCCAAGGATCTAAATCTGGCTACCTTAAAAGGGGGAGATGAGCGGCTGTTAAAGAAAAATGTTGACAACAGATTGTCACCTAGTCAAGACTGCCTCCCCCAAGTCAACAGAATGATTGTGAGAGAATGAAGATGGGGAACACTTCGGAAGGAATGGGTGCAGCCAGCGGGTCATGGTACAATCGCCAACAAATCCCCAAAGGCCCTGAGAGCCTGCAGAAAGCATCCCCTCTAGGTAGCAGAGGAGCCGGGGAGCTGCGACGACACTTGTAGCTCTTAGGGTTAAAATGGCTCTCGGCCTTTTCCACCTTCATTTGGTGTGTTGATGTTTTAGAAATATCTTCCCTACCTCCAGATATTTTCTACTCCCTTCAACCAGGTCCTTCTGAGGCTTGAGGCCTCCCAGCAAAGCAAAGTCAGTATCCCAGTGCATTGTTGTGGAAGGAGTGGCAACATCACTTCTAAATCCATGAAAAAGAAGAAAGAAAAGGAAAAACAGAAAAAATAGTACAAGCAGAATATTTTTTTGTTTGTTACAAAACTTAAACTGAGTCCTACCACTAAATACATCCACTTACAAAATCAACAAATGTCAGGGCTTCTGTGGTGTCTCTTTGTCCTGTAGAAAACTCCATGCCGAGCGTTTTCATGGCCACGGCTACCACGGAACTCTGAGAAGCCCTTTGAGATCCCTGCATTCGTGGCTGGAACCTTCCACGTTTGCCAGACAGAATGACACGGCAGCCCTTTCCAGAAGTACCTTTGAATAACTGGACTCCATGTTGTACACTTCTTTTAAAAGGCTTATCTTGCTCCCTGTCCCCCATTTCCTGTGTCAGGTCACCCCACTTTGACCCCTTGAGTTCTCTCAGAAAGTTCCACCGTGGAGCCTGGCTCTGAGCCCCAGCTCTGCCTGGTACTGGCTGCAGTCCTCGGTTATGTTAATCAATGTCCCTGAGCTTCAGTTTCCGTATCTGTAAAACACCTGCCTTCAGGGGTGTGTGAGGTTTAGTAATAACACGCAAAGCTCAGTGGTAGAGTGTAGGTGCTTAGTTGTGATTGCTGTTATTAGTAATGTCGTGAAATAGAGAACGATTCTCTTCCTTGTACTCCCTTATCTGTCTGCCCTGGGGACTGGCAGGGGCTGCAGAGGAGCAGTTCGGCCTCTGCCTGTCATCCTGCGGCCCTATCAGCTCAACCACAGGCTTCCTTCAGTGTCCTGCCCGCCTTCCTAAAATTACCCATCCGTCTTGAAGGCAACAGGGGATCCTCTTGGCTTATCTCACACTCTTGGTCAGTATTTTGGGTCTGCTTTGGTTAACTAGCTGCATAATAAATGACGCCAAAACCTAGGGGTTCTGAACAACAATTTATTATTGTTACATCTCATGATTGTGTGAGTTGAGAAGCTCAGACAGGGTAGCGCATTGATGGCGCATGATGTCTGGAGCCCAGCTCGGATGATTTGAGAGCTGGGAATACCACAGCTGGGGGCTGGCTGGGCAGCACCCTCCCCATTGGGTGGGTGGGTTTCCTCACAGCATGGCCGCCCAGGGTAGTCGGACTTCCTACATGGGGCCCAGGGCTCCACGGGGAAGGCAGCAGAGAGCGCATGGCCCCTGAAAGGCCTGGGGCCAGAACTGTCATAGCTTCACTTCCGCCACACTCTGCTGGTCACAGCAGTCACAGGTCAGCCAGATTCCAGAGGGTGGGGACACGGACCCCCACCTCTCAAAGGGGAAGCGTCACCAAATTTGTGACCATCTTGAATCTGCAACAGGATCTGCCACTAAGTCACCACACCCCCTGCCTGTTAGGAAAGTCTGAAATGTGGATGGTGGAACCTGAGAGCAGAACCAAAAGGCACGACCTACATCCCAGAACTTTTGTCCATTTTACCTCTCACTCCTCCTTCCCTGGCCATCATCTCTCCTGACTCCTGCTGATCCAGCGTCCTTCTTAGCAGACATGGCAGCTACAAGCAGACCTAAGGCGTAGGTCAGTCCATCTGTTTGGGCAGGCAGTCAGCAAGTAGTCAGTCAAGATTTACTGAGCCCTTCCCATGGACCAGGCATTATGCTGCCCTCAGGAAGGCTGAGGACACTGATCAAGGTAAAGGTGGAGTTCAGATGGTGCACCTTCCAGGGTTGCTGGCTTCCTGCAAGTTGTCTACAAATGGGAATTTTGAAATGGCCCATAATTATAAATGCTCCTGGATTTGTTCTCTGTGACAGATTCCCATCAGCATCAGATTTGCTTAAGGTAAGGCATTCCCATTCCTAGTCACTGGGCTCTGATGAAAGATGGGTCCAGATTTTCAAAATTGGATCAGCCACAGTGGCCGTCACCACCTGGTCCTCCAGGCCGTGTTTGCATGGGAAGAAGGAATCCTTGCTTTGGGCACTGAGCAGAAATGGTCTGGGGCCAAAGCCCACCTCCTGCCATCTCACTTCTGCTCTCCATCTCCATCTCTATGGACCCTAACCCAGGCCTAAGTGAGAACCCAGGGTCTTCTAAAAGGTAAGCTCCAGAGAACAGGGTTCCCAGTGCCCAGAATGGTGCTGGCATCATTAGGCTTTCAGAACGTATTTTATGTAATGAATGAGTAATGAGCCAGTCAACCAATCAGCAAACAGCCAGTGGCCAGACAGGGAGGGCAGAAAATCCAACACACCCATACCCAGTGACTCCTGTCCCTGAGCGGCCAGGGTATTTCAGGGTCTCGGAGTTTATTGCTATTGATACCTGCTGCTAACGATACAGTGGTATCAACATGCTTCTCCTTTCCATTTGAAGTTGAATCAGCAACATTCTACTATTAAGAAAAATATTAGGAGACTATACAACTTACTCTGCTGCCAGCTGTTGCAAGAACTCCTAGAGAGAGGAAAAGGGGGATCTCATTGAAAAGCTTCTGGCTGGCTGTGCAAAGTGGCTCTCAGCTGTGCAAAGTGGGTCTCAGCTTCAGCCCGACCCTTTAGCCTTTGAGATTTTGGTCTTTGCTCCAAGATAACTTTTGAGTAAGTTGAATGGATTTGGATGCAATTTGGTACGAAGTTGTGACATGGAGTATTAATTTGTTGTTCCCCTTGAAATCAGATAATTGCCAACTGGAGCTTCTAGACGGCCTGTCTTCTGCAAAGAAAACATGCAGGATAGAGGATAAAGTGATAGAGCACCTACTGTGTGCATCGACTGAACACAATGAAAATGACAAGGTCCTTTCCCAGAATGAGCTCTTGATCTACTAGGGGATAGAAACACCTACATAGGATCACTCTGATGGACCTCTGAGGGGGAGTCTGGAACAGATTCTTGTGGGAGGAGGAATTTGAGCTAAACATCAAAGATAGGATAAAGTGGCCTTTCGTAGGAAGATTTTGGAGGGAGGGCCGCTCCAGGCAGAGAGAGATGGGTGAGGGTGGGACAGACTCAAAAACAGTGATCCCATGCTAGGTGGATCAGAAGCCCAGGTTGTGCCAGCAGAGCTTTGCAGAAGATACTGAGGAATTTGGACAATATTTAGGGAGCACTAGGGAGTCAGGGAAAGGTTTGGGGGAAGTATCATGTGATGAGTGTGTACTTCAAGCAGATCGTGGGGACAGCAAAATACCTTAGGAAAGCCCAATGGCAGAGAGTGGAAGGCTGGTTGGGAGGCCTTTGTAACCCTGCACAGGACAGAGGAGGAAAGCCTCACCTAGGGTAATGGATGTGGGTTGGAGGATGGACACAAATAGAATGGACAGTACTTTCTGTCAGCTACACAAGTGGTATGACAGCCCTGCTTTATGAACACCCCTAAGAGGGGAACGGAGTGTGTATAACCCCGCATCTCAGAGTATCCTCCATAGAAGCAACACCCATGCTCTCCAATTCAGATCTCCTGGCAAGTAGGCCTGAGACCAGCACTTCTCAAACGTGGTGGCACATCGGAACCATCTGGTGAGCTCTGAAAAATACAGATGCCTGAACCCCGCCCCCAGAGAGTCTGACCTAATTAGTTTGGGGTGCAACCTGAGCACTGGGGTATTTGAAAGCTCCCCAGCTGATTCTAAATGAGAAGCCAAGGGTAAGAGTCTGCCCTGGAGAAATGTCTTCTTTAATCCAGATGCTGGGCAAGATGTCTGTTCTTCCAAATCCGGGCTGTCCCGCTGCTGCCAGTTAGTCATTAGATATTAATTTGTGTGATTTCTTAGTAATAACTGTGTCCTGCTCTAGACGGTAAACTCCACAAGAACAGGGGTGGTGGTGTTCTCCTATGGCTGCTATAACTGAGTCTTCAAAAGGCTATTCCACTGTTCTGTCAAGCCAGGTGCTTCAGGATGATGGGGAGCAGGGGAAGACCAGTAAATTCCACGAGCAGAGGCCCATTGCTGCACTTCATTTGCAGCTCTCCACTTTTGCATGGTGCCTGCATGTCCTGCAGAACTATCTGTAAACCAGGCCCAAGTTTCCTCTTCTTCAGTCAACTGATCATAGGAACCCTCCCCCCTCCCACACACACACAAAGCTGTGGGTGTCAGCTGGGCTGCGCTCCCTCCGGAGGCTCTAGGGGAGACCCTTTTTCTTTTTCACATCTAGAGCTACATTCTTTGCATTCTTTGGCCCATGCATTCTTTGCATTCTTCCTCCATCTTCACAGGTGGCAAGGTAGCACCTTCTCTTTCTGACTCTGCTTCATACGTGGCCTTCTTTTCCGTCTCAGACATCCTCCGCCTCCCTCTTATAGGACGATGGTGATTGCATTTAGTGCCCACCTGGATAATCCAGGATGATCTCCCCTTCTCAAGATCCTTCACTTAATCACAGCTGCAGAATCGTTTTTTGTCACATAAGGTCCCGTTCAGAGCTTCCAGGGAGTAGGATGTGCCACTGAGGTATCACTCACTGGGCACACACTGCAGCATATGGCCCAGGAGAGCACATCCAACTTGACAGCGTGTTTGCCAGCCTGGGGGGCAGAGATTGCTGCCCCTGCAGGGGTGGGAGAAGGAGTCAGGAAGTCTGGCGATCATTTTGGCTTGGTTCAAATTGGGTTTGCAATTAACACAGGATAGCCTATTATTTTTCTCATTGTTACAATTTTTATCATCTTTTCAGTTAACATATAGTCAGTGTTCTCTGTATACCAAGTTGTGTTATGCACATTTCTTGGATCATTCATATTATTTGATTCTCACAACTGTCTTGGGAGGAGGAGTTTCTGTTGTTATCCCCAGGATACAGATGAGAAAACTGAGGTCTCCTTTTACCTTTGAAATGCCCTTTCCCTCGAGCAAGATCGTGGTTGAAATGTATTTCTTACACCACTCATGACCCCGGGATCATTCATTTTTTCCCCTATGAGCCTGATGATATTCCATTAGCCAGTATTCATTGGTCATTCTTGCCCACTCAGTCAGCCAAGAAATAACCTCATTTCTCATTTGTGTATAGGAATTTTGCTCCTTCATATCCATCAGCAGATATTTCTTTATATTTTGACCAAGCACCCTTCCTCGGGGACATAGCTTGTGGGTACTGACAGCTGGAAATTCCTGGGGAAAAGGAAAAAGAGCCAGCAGTCACAAAGACCCACCCCTCTCTTGTGAAAAAATTTCACTAAGTATTGTTTCCTGTCCTCATACCCATAACTCACACTCTGTCTCAAATCGATCTGTAGAGTAGAACGACTGAGAACATAAATTCACCTGTGTAGGAAGCTCTGGCTGCCACTTAGTGATTTGTAATGGGCTAATGCTGTGCTCTGCCACAAAGGGAAACTACAGAGGGGAGCGAAAGCTCTGGCTTAAGTTCCTAGATGGACCCAGCAGGCCGGCTCAGCTCCCCACCCCGCGTTGCCTGTTTGTATGAACAGGAAAGTAACAAGGAGAGCCAGCGTGGAGGAAGGCTCTGAGATGGATCACTGAAGAAACTGCTCAGCCTCAGTGGCCCCATGGGGAAACAGAGGCTTTGGTGTTTCCAGCGCTGCCTCCTCTGAGTTACCGGCACCCACAAGATGATGTAGGTCAAAATGAAAATGTGTGGACTGTATTGCACAATCACCCCCGCGGGCGCTTATTACCGTCGGCAGCATTACTGTTGTTATCGTTGGTGCCGAGGAGACAGGAAGAACTGCTGGTTTTCTATAAAAGAGAAGCGGTTTACAAAATTGCTTAGAAAATGGGAAAGGAATTCTGGAAGAGTAGGCAGCCCCTGCAGTAGGGTCTTTCCCAAGCTTTAATAAAAATCATACTTTTTTAGAACCCTTCCACACTGAAAGACTTAGTAAGAATTTTGCCCCTATCGCGATGATCCCAAAAGGGGCCTGTCCCTCCCTGCTTTCCATCTGCAGCCCAAACGCAGTGCCGGAAGCTGGGGAAGCTGGAGTGGGAGTGGCGGCTGCCACACCTGCCCACCCGGCCTGGGCCTGTCCCCTGGGACCTCAAGCCAGCAAGGACACCCAGAGCCTTCACCCCTTCGGGGGTCCCGAAGAGTCCAGAGCTGGTCCTAGGTGTACTGTGGGAGGGCTGCTTCCAGTGTGGGTAGGGAGAGCCTTGGCCATGGGCTTCCAGAAGCCACGTGCCACCTGCAGCCCCACCGCCACCCAGGCTTTGGGTGAGCCAGGCCACCTCTCCAGGCCTCAGAGTGCTCACTTATAAAAGGCATGGAGCCGGACCACACCAGATTCAGGTTTGCAGCCTGTGGCTACAGTTCTCCAGAAAGCCTGGCTTTTGCCCTGCCTGGCTGAAGCCCAGGAGGAGGCTCTGCCCCTGCACCCCCAGGAGCCGAGGGTGTTTGTGTAAGAATTATGCACTGCTGGCCACATGGGGAGGGCAGAAGTTTGTGCTTTGGGTCCACTGTTTCTCTTTCTTAGTCTTGGGTCCAGCGAGGAGCCTGCTAAGGCATAGGGACCTGTTCTAGAATACACTGTCTTTTATATGGCCTTTAAAAGGAAGGGAAAGAAGGAAGAGGAAAGGATGAAAGTAGGGAAATAAGGAAGAGGGGAGGAAGGCAGGCACCCACCTCTGCCCCCACTGTCTCATCTGATCCTCACCACAGCCCGGGTAGATGAGAAGGAAACGATTTATCAGGTCAGTCTGAAGACAGTTATTTACTCTTTCAGGCTCAGCACAGGCTCAGCACATGGGGCGCAGCTGCAAGTCAGAGACACCCTCATCCTTACTGTGGTCTAGCCGTCTTCAGGGGGCATTCTCAGCCCCAGGTGCCTATGGGCATCACCTCTGGGACCTCCACAAGCACAGAGGCTGGGTCCCCCAGCCCAAGATTCTGGTTGACTGGGGTGGGCTCTGTCCTGCGCATGCAGATATTTAAGCAGATGTACTTTACAATTTTAAAAGTTCTTTCTGGGGGATTAATGAATGGGGACAGGGTCCTGGAGGGAAGCAGGGAGACCAGGCAGGAGACTGAAGGCTCCTGTGAGTAACGGTCCAGCAGAGCGGTCACATCAGCTTGGATCAGGGCGGTGGCAGAGCGCTAGATGGCTTTCTAATCCGTTTTGGAGGGAGTGTTAACAGAATACGCTGGGGTGTCTGTGCACACACATGTGCCTCTCTCCAAAGACTATCATTTTAAAATGCAGCCAAGGTATCATCATCCTAACTGTGGCAATTCTGTGGGAAATGAAGGCAGTAACTTCTCATCCTGTAGATCTAAGTCCTCCAGAGCTGGGAGTTCCAGCTCATTGCCCGCTCCCAAGAAACGCAGACCCAGCCTCTGCCTGGAGGTGGGGAGGGTCTCACCAAGGGGAGGTGGGCCACAAAAGGAACTTCGCCAGCTGCAACTGAGCTCAGCTTGCCTGCAGAATTAGTTTCTTGTTGCTGCTGGAACAAATTATTATCACAAACTTAGTGGCTTAAAACAACACACATTTATTTTCTGACAATTCTGGAGGTCAGAAGTCTGAAATCAGTTTCTTGGGCTCAAGTCAAGGTGCTGGCAGGGTTGCGTTCCTTCCCCAGGCCCTGGGAAAGAATGGGTTCCTTTGCCGTTTCGAGCTTCTAGAGGCAGGCTGCCTGCGTTCCTTGCTCCCAACGCTTCACCCTCTTGCTTCATCATCACATCTCTTACGACTCACTCTGACCCTTCTGCCTCCCTTATTCGAGACACTTGCAATTACATTGATCAAACCTGGATACTCTCCCCATGTCAAGGTCCTTAACTTAATCACATCTGCAAAGGCTCCTTTTGCCAGGTAAGGTAACATGGACACAGGTCCAGGGAACAGGACGGGGACATCTTTTGAGTTGCTGTGTCGGGAGGACAAGGTGGAGGACACGCTTCATTCTTTAGCCTTTGGTCCTCCCCCATTGGAAAATGAAGTTCCCTGGTTTGCTAGGATTCAGCTCACAGGAAGCTGGGCTCCCAGGTGAGCTGAACACCCAGAGGCTGGTGTGAACCCACCTAAAAAGGAGAAGCAGATGAAGGGTTGGGAGCCAGGCAAATGAAGCAAGCCCTGAAGAGCACATGGGTAAGACCAGGCAACAGGCTGGAAGGTCAGAGAGGAGGGGGGCTCTGCTGAATTCAGTCCCCCTGACTGTCCCCTCTGTATGGGGCTCAGGGCTGTGGTCCCTGACTCCCAGGGGGTTCCAGTCTGATGGGGGGAAGGTGCACAGTAATGCAAGGGAAACTGTTGAGTCAGGCTTCACTCACCCCAGGGGTCATATCTGATTCAGAGAACTAGGAATGAGAAACCCCTTCACACCACTAGGAAAATAACAAGCGTTGGAGAAGACGTGGAGAAATTGGAACTCTCATGCATTGCTGGTAGAAATGTAAACTTGTACAGCTGTGTGGAAAACAGTTTGGCAGTTCCTCAGAAAGTTTAATATAAAATTACCATATGAACCAGCAATTCCACTTCTAGGTATATACCCAAAGGAATTGAAAATGGAACTCAGATTCTGTACACCAATGTTCATAACAACATTATCCACAATAGTTAAAAGGTGGAGGGTCCATCAACAGGTGACTGGATAAACAAAATGTGGCATATCCATTCAGTGGAATATTATTCAGCCATAAAAATGCAGCGACGTACTGAAATGCTACAACATGGATGAACCTTGAAAACATTATGCTGAGTGAAAGAAGCCAGACACAAGAGGACAAATATTGTATGACTCCCCTTATATGAAATACCTAGAACAGGCAAATTCATAGAGCCAGAAAGTAGGTTAGAGGTTACCAGGGGCTGAGGGGAATGGGGGATGCGAGTCATTGCCTGATGGGTACAGGGTTTCTTTTGGGAGCGTTGAAAAAGTTCTGGAAATAATAGTGATGTTGTGAATGTACTTAATATCACTGAATTGTACATGCAAAATGGTTAAAATGGAAAATTTTAAGTTAGGGCATTTCACCACAACAATGGAAGGAAAGTTGCTTCTGGGGTGGGCTGTGGTGGGCTGTTGGCCAGCACAGGCCACATCCAATCTGAGTGCCGTGGCAGTGGGGCTCCAGCCCCAAGCCCTGCCTGCCTAGGGGCAGCACAGAGAATGGCTACATGGCACAGGGAAGGTTCTGGAGCCTCTGCTAACTGGGGAGCCACCATCTCCAAGGAGCTTAGCAGATACAGACCAGTCCATGCAGCCGGCACTTCCCCATCACCTCCGCCTAGCTAGAAGGCTGCAAGATCCTGGGCAGCAGGAGGTGCCCATGAAGCCAAAAGAGGATCCAGCCTTTGGAGGGGAAAGGACTGGTTGGAGAGGGCATGAAGAGACAGGAAGCAGCCAGAGCCAGGTCACTCGGGGAGGTTGTCTCTGAACCCCGGACGGCCAGGGGTCGCAGGCACCAGCTGGGTAGCCTTGTACCAAGGTGCTTCTGTCTGAGCCTCAGCTTCCTCTCCTGTGCATCAGAGATGATAACATCAATCTCTTAGGAGGCTGACGGCGACGATGCACGTCAGGAGTTTGGCACTCAGTAGGAACCTAGGAAATAGTGCTGGTGGGCCGCGTCATGCCAGCTGTCGTTGTTGTCATGTGACTAGTAAAACAGGCTCCATTTCTCTTAAATGATGAGAGTAGCCTTTCCCTGAAGGCAGGACCGGTTCTCTTGCCCCTTTCAGTTTCTAGTGGCTGCCTGTATCACTCCGCTGGTGGCGCCTTCCAGCTTCAGAACGCAGCACTCCAGTTTCTGTTCCATCTTCACGCCACCTTCTCCTCTTCTGTACTGGAATCTCCCTCTGCCTCTCCCTTCTGAGGACACTTGTGATTTCATTTAGGGACCACCCAGATAATCCCGGACAACCTCCCCAGCCCAGAATCTTTAATTTGCTCACATACAAAGTCTCTTCTGCCATACAAGGGAAGGCACAGGCTCTGGGGACTGAGACTTAATGGATATCTTGGGGGGCCATGACTCAGTTTACACACCTGGGATCCAGGGCCAGGAGGTGCAGAAACAGAGCCCCTGGATGTGGTTTAAACCTTTAGGGGTTTTGTCTGGGATTTAACTGGCTTCGATGAATGGCTTTGTGGATGGCATTCAATTGGAAAGGAAGAATAAACCTTCAGCCTTAATCCCAGGCTTTGAGATGAAGGGAGGCCTCTTCGAGACAGAGATGAAAGGAATTCAAGAGAATGCTTTGAGTTTGGGGATGCAAAGAATGGGCTGGAGCAATGGAAGCCAAGAGATGGGGGATTGAATGGAGAGAGGGATCTGACAGGCAGAATCGAAGTGACTGCTGAAAAATCCCTGTCTCATCTTGACCCAATCCTGGGGAACGGAGCAATCTCATTTCTCTCTCGGTTCCAGGAAGATGGAGTGTGCACAAATCACCTACAAGGAGGGAAATGAAAAGGTTACACCAGGAATTGTCAATATAATAAATCCCTTTAGTCTCACAGCCTCTCCAAATGTTTTGATGGCAGGATTTGATGGATTGTAAATCAGAGCAAGCCCATCTTAAACATTTGATAGTGCCTTATTTATTTATGTATGTGACATACAAAACCAGAATGGATTCCTTTTTCTTTCTGTCTCAGCAAGATTTT
>PVKY010006487.1:0-15920 GCA_004027775.1 Bradypus variegatus
GCATGTCTCACAGCTTCGCTCCTCCTCGCAGTTGCTCAGTGTTCCATTGTATGCACACACCACAGTTCACCATTCTGTTCCTCAGTTGATGTATCCTTAGGCCACCTCCACTCATTGCAAATCATGTATACTGCCTCCATAAACACCAGTGTGAAAATGTCCATTTATCAGATCTTCCAAGTATATGCCCCCTAATGAGGATGCAGGACCTTATGGCCCCCACATACTTAGCTTCCTGTGGAACCACCCCACTGTCCTCCAGAAAGGCTATACCATTCTACCTCCTAACCAGCAGTAAATACATACATCCCTCTTCCATGTTTTCTCCATTACTTTTATCCCTATGTATATGTTTTTAATTATATTTTATTTCAATTTTATAAAATTCCTGGTCTTGACCCCCTGAGGAGGGTTATGACCCACAGTTCGTACAATACACAACTAAATGTTCCTGTCTAATTGGCTTCCAAATCCGATGCTATGTTCTGAAATACCATTCCTCTAGCCGGTGACCTTTTCCGAAAACAGGGGCCAAGGGCAAGGTATTGCAGACCCAGGATGTCCTCAGTGGGAGCAAACGTTCTGGTTAGGAGCACAGTGATAGAATGGCTGGGTATGGCTGAAGTACCATTAAGGATGGATGTGACTTGTGGCTTGATCGAGGAGTGGGGGTCTGTACTTCAGTGTCTTCTGTGAAATGAGGATGATAGGAGTTGCTAGCTCAAGGGGTTGTTGGGAGAATTAAATGAGATAATGCATTTAGGTACTTAGAACAGCACAGAGTAAGTGCTCAATAAATATTTTCTATCGTTTTCATTATCATTGTTACTGTGTAGGATCTGAGTATGCCTGTTAAGGCAAGTCACAGAAGAAACAGACATAGCTGATAAACTGAAGGAAAGAGCCTCAGCTGTTTCAGGGATCAGGGAAATGCAGATTTAAGCAAGATACCATTTTCTGCTTATCAGATTGGCAAAAACTTAAAAGTTGGAAAATTTCTGATGTTGGGGTCTGGGAAAAGGGCATTCTCAAACTCTTGTTAGCAAGAATGTAAATTTGTTCAGCCTGTTTTCAGGACAATTTGGCAGAACTTATCAAAGTTGTTAAGGTTCATTCTCTTCCACCCAGAAGTTCTTGGAGGAATTTGACCCAGAGAAACTCCTACAAGTGAAATAAGGGTTTTGTGCAAGGATTATCATTGTAACATTTGAAATAGACAAAAAAAAATTGGTCCTGGCATAACTGTCTATAGCTGGAGAAACACACCATGATACATTCAAACTGTGATATCCTTTGTAGCCATTCAAAAGTTGGCTCATAAATCATTGTCATGGAAAGATATCCATGGTGGTGAAAAAGCCTGTTGCAGATTAGATGTGGAGCATATATAATCTCATTGTTTGTGTATTTAAAAAATACATGTCTATATGTTTAGAAAAATCTCTGGGAAAGAAGCAGGTAGTTGGGAGTGAGGGAGTGGGAGCCTTTAATTTTTCATGTTAGATACCTATCTTGTTTGAATACTTTAAAATTCTTTGGGTGACCACTCTTTCATTTATCTCTGTGTACACATTCTATATAGTTACAGTCTATGTACATTTGCCTACGTGGGATCATTGTCATATATCCTTTTTGTTGTGGCCCCCTTCCCATATGAACACCCCTCTCCATTTCCACATTCCACCCTGTGCCCAGGTAACTTGTGCTATCCAGGGCACTTTTTTTTTCTTTTTTTTTCTTTTTTTCTTGTTCTATAAAAAAGGGACCATGTTATATACATTTCCCACATCCTGCTTTTCTTACTTGACAATAAGTTGTGGAAATCACTCCTTATTGTCTGGTATCTACCCCTAATGCTTTGTGGTTGGGTATTTTCCGCAACATTTTATTATGAAAAATTTCAAACATACATTCAGCTGGTTTTGCAGGCGCAGTGCCAATGACAGTATTCAGAAGACTTCCTATACCCCACGTCACCCCACTCAGATCTGTGATTCCTCTGAGTTGTTCAGTGATAATTGAGGGGCTTAAATAAAAAGGGGGGGCTGAGAATGTTCAATTTTACCTGCACCCTGTGATCCTGGAAAACAGCATGAGTTTAAAAAAAATCTCCCACCCTTTGTGTTACTGACCAAGACAGCATTAGCTTTGCCTTAGCTTGACTTAACATTCGACAGGCTTCTCCTTGACTCTAGGCCCCTGACCTCCCTAAAGCTGGCTCTTACAGATTACAGCTAGAACACGGTCCACCATTGTCAACAGTAAACTCAGGAGATAACTCCATGTAATGGACAGTCCTATTGCTTGACCTCCCCCCCTCCCCTAGTACTTTTCCATTAGCTGATTCCAGTCCTTAAAAACATTCCCACCCTCTCCTTCAGAGGAGTTGAGCCCTCTCTCACCCCTGTTATGTTAGCCTTCTGGACTTTGTCTCTTCCTTATTGTATTTAGCTTTCAGTAAAGCCATCCTTGGCCTGCGTAAAAAAATATTCAAGCATAAAGAAAAGTTGCAATAGTTGTACAGTGAACACCCAAATACCCTCCACCTAGATTCCTTAATTAACGTTTTACTATATCCATTCCTAATACACCTTAATTTTTTTGATGCATTTCAAAGTAAATTACAGACATCAGTGCTCTGCACCCCAAACACTTTAGAATGATTTTCATTAACCACAGTTCAAAATTTGTTTATAGTTCTTCATTTTTAAGTAAAACTTAAATACAATGAAATGGATAAATCTTAAGCATACCACCTGTGAGTTTTAACAAATGCATATACCTATATGCAAACCTCTGTCAGGATACAGGCATACCTCATCTTATTATGCTTTGCTTTGCTGGCACTTCGCAGACACTGCGTTTTTTACAAATTGTGGCAGCCCTACCAGGGGCAAGTCTGTTGTTGCCATTTTTCCAACAGCATGCGTGTGCTCACTTTGTGTCTCTGTGTCAGACTTTGGTAATTCTCACAATATTTCAAACTTTTTCATTATTGTATCTTTTACGGTGATCTGTGATCATTGATCTTTGATGTTACTATTGTAATTGTTTGGGGGCGCCACAAATTGCTCCCATATAAGACGGAAAATTTATCAATAAATGTGTGTTCTGAGAACTCGGTGAACTGGCTGTTCCCATCTCACTCTTTGTCCCTGGGACTCCTTATTCCCTGAGACGCAATATTGAAATTAGGCCCATTAATAACCTTACAGTGGCCTCTAAATGTTCGAGTGAAAGGAAGAGTCAATCTGTGCAGCAAACTTCATTGTTGCCTTATTTTAAGAAATTGCCATAGCCAGGCCAACTTCAGCAGCCACCTCCCTGATCAGTCAGCAGCCATCCACATCGAGGCAAGACCCTCCACCAGCAAAGAGATTATGACTCGCTAAAGGCTCAGATGATGGTTAGCATTTTTTAGCAATAAAGTATTTTTAAATTAAGGTATATATAAAATTTTTTTAGACCTAATGCACACTTAATAGGCTACAGTATAAACAAAATTTTTATATGCAGTGGGAAAACAGAAAATTCATGTGACTCGCTTTATTTTGACATGCACTTTATTGTGTTGGTCTGGAACTGAACTCATACTATCTCTGGAATATGCCTGTGTCAAACACTGCACATCATCGCAGAAGTTTCCCTCATGCTCTTTTCTACTCAGTCTCCACCCTTACCCACCCAGAGGCAACCACTGCTCTGAGTTTTTTCACTGTAGAGTGCCTATTCTTGGACTTTATTTAATGGAATCATACAGTATGTATTCTTCTATACAAATCTTTCAAGCAGCATAATGTTTTTGAGACTCATCCATGTTGTTATGTGTTTCAGTAATTCCTTTGTATCACCAAGTAGCATCCCTCTGTATGAAAACAAACCACAGTTGGTTTACCCAGTCTCCTTCATAAGACGTCTTCAGTTTAATGAAGCTGCTATGCACATTCTTGTACAAGTTGTTTTATGGATATGTTTTTGTTTCTCTTGGGAGTATATCTAGGATTGGAATTGTTGGGTCATGGGATAAGTATATGTTTAGTTTTAAAAGAAACTACCAACGTTGTATCATTTTACACATTACCCAACAATGTTGGAGAGTTCTAGTTGTTCCACATCCTTGCCAATGTTAGATGTTTTGTCAGACTTTTAAATTTTAGCCATTTTGGTGGGCATGGTACATTCTTTATACTGGCTGCATAGTATTCCGCGGTATGGGTGTTTACAATTTATTTGCTCTATAATGGGCATTTGTATTGTTTCCAGTCCATGGCCACTATAAACAGCTTTGCAGTAAATATCCTCGCACATGTGTTCTTACATATGGGTACTTTTCTTTCTATGAAATATAGTCCAGGAATGGGATTCCTCAATTAAAAGGACACCTGCATTTTAAATGTTAGTAGATATCGTCATATTGCTTTCCAGAAAGGTTGTAATACTACCTTTCTACCAGCAATGAATGAAATCTCCCTTTCCCACATGTCCATACCAGCAATGCATATTATGCCTATTTTTTATTTTTCCCATTCTAATAGGAGTAAAATGATAAGTAATTTTAACTTAATTTGCATTTCTCTACTTTTGGAGCATCTTTTCATACTTTTTTGGTCACTTGGGCTTTTTCTTTAAATTGACTATTCTATTTTTCTATTGAATTGTCATTTTGTAAGAAAATTTGTGTGTTATAAAAATTAATCCTTTGCCTGTCTTCTGCCTTACAAGTATTTTTCTGTTTATGCTGATTTTATTTATGTCTTTTGCCATACAAAAGCTAATGTTTTTTAATAGTTAAATATGTTTTTGTTTTCTTTTATAGCTTCTGGTTTACATGCTCAATTAAAAAGTTTTACCTAGAAACTAGGTGTTAGATTGCAGGGCAGCGCATTGGGCCAAGGTGGGTGCTGAGCCCAGCGTGGGGGCTCAGCATGGGAGGGGGATGCTCAGAAATTAACAAGTGGGTACTCAGTTTTTGGTTTTCCTTAGCTTAGGTTTTTTGTTTGTTTGTTTGTTTAAATGACTGCCACCTTAGAGCAGGCAAAGGTGAATTAATATGGTGGTAACAGAAATGGAGAATAATTTGAGAAGTATTTTGGTGGCAGCATCCTCAGTAGAAACTGAAAAACTTGCAGCGGTGAGTTCTGCCTGCCGATATGCCCATGCAGAAGTTTCAAAAAATAGATTTCACATTAAAATGTTGGTTTTTGTCTTCTCTTAGCCAGAATATGTGGCCGCCTTGAGCCTACAGTCCCTCCTGGCAACAGTTGGCCAGAGATGAGTAGCAGTCACCCCCTTGTGACTTGTGACTGGGCATGCACTCCCCAGTTCATTCGGCCCCACAGAGCCCTGTCTTCTCCCCAGTGCTGAGCTGAGATCCCAGGGCTGCTTATCATGGGACCTGCTTGAGTTACAAGGGACGAAGTCCTTCTTACACTAAAGTCTCAAAAAATAGGACTGTACGAGGTATCTGAGAAGGCTGCAGTTATCAGAGAATGTTCTCTAGGCCGAGCCTGGCTTCTGCAGACATTTGGGTTTGTGCCCCGAGCCATAGGATTTAGTGACTGACTCAGGAAGGGGTCCTGAGGCAAGTCATCAGTGACCTCCTGATTTCAGTCCCTTTATTACTGGACCCCTCAGCAGCATTTGATACTGGTACCTGATTTTGAGATTTCCTCCAGCTCTCCTCCCTTTCTTTAGGGTTCCTTCTGTTTACTCTTCCTGGCTGTTCTCATACTTTTCATGCTACCTGGGGAGATCCCAAATACTTCCATGGTTTTAACTACTACCTGAGGACTTCCTATGAATTAGACTCTCATCTTGACTTTGACCTGAGTTCTCAGCCTCTGACACCTGGAGCCAGCTACCTCTGGACCACATGAATCTCAATCCAAGCATGTCCAAGTCCAAATCCAAATGGATGGTCAGTCCCTCCAACTTCCTCCTCCTGTCTTTACCTCCTGTCTCAAGAATAGTCCCCAAAGCCACCCCACTGATTTGGATATTATCCTCAACTCCTCTCTCTTCCCAGACTCTGGTACACCCCCACCCCCACCCCTGTCAATTACCATGTTCTGCTTATTTTACCTTCTAAATATTATCAGATCTGGCCCCTCTTCTTCTATCTCTTGTCCAGGCCCTAGTCATCTTTTAATTGGACTATCTGCACTGGCCTTTTTCTAACTGGTCTCCCTGCCTACAGTCTTGCCTCCAGCAAATCCATCCTCCAATCCTGATGCCAGAGTGATCTGAAATGCAAATATGATCTTGCCACTCCCCTGCTTAAAACCCACCAACCGTGGTGGCTCTGTAACCACAGTGTAGCCTCTGACGTGGGCTGAAAGTAAGTTGTTCCTGCTTCTGCTGCTACTATTACTACAACTATTACTACTAATACAGATACTAATAATGTAGCTAACATTTACTGAGCATTGTCTGTTATATTTTCAGTTGTTTCATTCTCTTTTTAAAACAAATCCAAGCTGATTCAAAGTTTTCTGAATAGTGGCACTCTCTTTTGCTTGGGGTGAAGGAGAGGGCAGAGCTGCATGCAGGGGGCACCAGGGATCTTATCTGTACACCCGAGAGAGACACCGTACTGTTTTAGCCTTAATAGTTAAATAGGGATTACCATAGATGTTAGGAGCATCCAGGCAGGGTGGTCAGTCATCCAGATCTTGAGTGTGTCTGTGAAGCCTTTACACAAGGGAATGGCCTCAGGCTCGTGGGTTCCCGGAAAAGGGCGGCGGGGGTGGGTGGGGGCACTTCTGGCCTTGGGAGTCAAGTCCAGGCTTCTTAGCCGGGCGTGCCAAACTGTCCATGACCTGGTCCCTGCCCACCTCTGCTGCCTCCTACCACTCCCCTCCCTTGTACTTTTCACTCTAGTACAGCCAAACTGTATGTGATACTAATCATAGCTCACCCTTACTGAGAGCTCCTTATGTGCCAAACACTGGCTACGTGGTTCACGACAGTGGTCGTAATATCTCATGTAATCCTCCCAGCCACCCTGCAAGGTAAGTCTCTCATTGTCCCCATTTTATAAAGGAGGAAAGGGAGGCTCTGGGAGGTGAAGTAACCTGCAGTGACCCGGCTGGAGTGGTAGAGTGGGCAATCCACCGCACCCCACACACCCCTACCTACACACGCGCGCGCGCGCACACACACACACACACACGGTCTCTATTACCTCCTACTTTCGCTCACACTGTTGCCCCTCCCCCTGGGATACTGTGCCCTCTCTCTTGTGCCTGGTTAGCACCAGTCATCCTTCAGGACTCTGTTCGGATGCTCCCTCCTGTGGAAGCCCTCACAGACACCGGCCACAGTCCCCCCAGGCTCGGCTCTGTACCCCTCCCTGGCCCAGTGAGCTGTCCTGGGATCCCCTGTTGTTGCCCTCACAGCGTCATGCTGGGATTTTCGTGTTTGGTCTCTGTGCTGACTTGGGTCCCTTGTATCTTTGAACCCCCAGCCTCTAGTGCAGTGTCTGGCACATAACAGGTCTCTATAAGTGTTTGTTGAATTGACTATACTGAATCCCAGGCACTGAAACTTGAGGTTATTGTCCTTCTGACCAATTTTCCCTGTCTTCACCTTCTCTAGGCACAAAGCCAAGCTATTTGATCTCTGGAAAGGATCCTTTCCCTTCCTGCTCGGTACCGCCTGCACCCTCTGGCTTCGGGTGGAAACTGCTGTCTGATCAGCCACCTTGCCCTTCTCTCGCTCCTCACCGACAGGCCGGACCCCAGACCCACCCCTCTGAATCAACTTATTCGACTTCCCCTTAGACTCAGCTCTTTCCACTAGGTTGTGTTTCTTTCTGTCCTAAATAATTTTCCCAAAAAATCTTCATTTCTTTCTCTCTCTACCCACTTAGTCCCTCAGATCAACAGCCCATGACTGGGCTTCTCTCTTCATAAATGCACAATCCTCAACTGCTTTCAAAAACAATCATATTTTGTCTTGGGAAGTCCCATTGCCTTCCCCAAAACACTTAAAATTTAAAATTCCTAAGATCCCCAGCTTGAGTCTCGCTGTCTGTGGGCCCCTGGTCCTGTCCTGAGGCAAGACCGAGTGTCCAGCGCCCTCCCCCCGCAGCCGCCCTGCCTTCCCTCACTGCCCAGTCTCCTCTGCTTCCGGCAGCTTTGGGACCCCTGCCCCCGGCTTCTCCTCTATGCTGTATGGAATGAAGATCGCAAATCTGGCCTACGTCACCAAGACTCGGGTCAGGTTCTTCAGACTCGACCGCTGGGCTGACGACGTGTGGTTCCCAGAAAAGGGGAGAATGAAGCTGGGGTCAGATATCAGCAAACACAAGTCACTGCTAGCCAAGATCTTTTATGACAGGTGTGTGTGTGTGTGTGTGTGCGTGTGTGTGTATGTCTGTGTGTAAGAGAGAGAGAGAGGCAGAAGTGGAGGGAGAGAGGGAGGGAGGGAGAGTGTGTGCAAAAGAGCGATGCCTGGGGAAGGAGGGAGTTGGCTGAGGCTGGGATAAGGCCCTTCTCTCCAGGAATGGGGGAAGGGATGGAGAAGGATCCAGCAGGCGTGGGGGGAGGGGCTGGGTTTCTTGAGCACAGCTGGCAGTTTGCCAGCTTTCCCAGCCTTTCCCCAGGGCAACCCCCAGTCCAGGCCCCTCCTGCCCCAGCCCCCCTTGACTCCCACTCTCCCCAGGGCTGAGTATCTACACGGGAAACATGGGGTGGCCGTGGAGGTCCAGGGGCCCCATGAAGCCCGAGATGGGCAGCTCCTTATCCGCCTGGATTTGAACCGCAAGGAGGTGCTGACCCTGAGGCTTCGGAATGGAGGAACCCAGCCTGTCACTCTCACCCACCTCTTCCCACTCTGCCGGACATCCCAGTTCGCCTTCTACAACGGAGACCAGGAGCTGCCGTGCCCGCTGGGCCCCGGTGAGTGGGTTTCCGAAGGAAATTGCTTCTGGTGGTCAGAGGCTTGCCCTAGGAAGGGCCAGTGCTTTGGAAATCCCGCTGTCACTGTCTGATGGGCTCCTGGCCTTGGAGGGGTGGGTGCTGGTGGGAAGGTCCCATACTTCACCCCCAGTCACTCACTCCCCCTTCCCCAGGTGACTGCTATGAGCTCCATGTCCACTGTATGACCAGCTTTGTGGGCTACTTCCCAGCCACGGTGCTCTGGGAGCTGCTGGGACCTGGGGAGCCAGGTTCAGAAGGAGCCGGCACTTTCTACATTGCCCGCTTCTTGGCTGCTGTGGCCCACAGCGCCCTAGCTGCACAACTGAAGCCCACAACTCCCTTCAAGCGGAGCCGGATCACCGGAAATCCTGTGATAACCAACCGGGTAGAGGAGGGAGAGAGACCCGACCGGTAACTCCTCCCTCCAGCACCCGCTCCCCTCCCCCTCGCCCCACCCCGGCCACCACAGCGGGAGGGCCCATAGGAAAGCACAGAGCTGGAGTCAGATCCCCCTTTCCAGCCTGGCTCCATCACCTTGCCATAGGACCAGAGGCAGAATTCTTAACTCCTTGGGGCCTCAGAGACCTTATCTGTATAGGATCAATGTGGGAGCTGAACAGCAGATAAGAGCATCTTGTGAAAACATTTTAAGTTATTTACATCTGTATGGTGAAGTACCAGGGTGGCTCATTGTAGCTCTCTCTCTTTGACATGGCTAGATGCTCACAAAATATCTAGTTAAAAAAAGCAAATTATGTCATACTGCTTTCACAGACCATTGTGCTCTTGTTAAAAATGTGTGTATATAATATACATTTACAAAGAAAAACACCTAGAAGGCTTTATACCAAAAAGTTGACATTGGTTATCTGTGGGTGGTGGGAATATTACTTATTTTCTCATTTATTTATCACCTGTTTTCTTGGGGTTTTTTTCCTCTAATGAACATCTATTATTTACATAATTTCTTTTGAATATTTCCGAGAATGGGAGTGGTCCTGCCTTAGAGCAGACACCCTTGCTGGGTAGTGAGTCTGCAGGCCTAGGCAAAGGCCGGCCGACCCCCTTTCAGGAGTGGTCCTGTAGCAGACTGCGTGCCTACTCCAGGGGGGGACATTCTCCCTGGAAGCCTTGGAAGGCGAGGGGTCTCTGCTTTGTCATAGCTTTTTCTCCCTCACTCCACTCCTGCAGTGCTAAGGGCTATGACCTGGAGCTCAGTATGGCACTGGGGACGTACTACCCACCACCCCGCCTCAGGCAGCTCCTCCCCATCCTTCTTCAGGGAACGAGTATCTTCACTGCCCCAAAGGAGATCGCTGAGATCAAGTATGTGTCACCCTTCTGTCACCCCCAAACCCCTTGTGCTGCTTTGTACCTCTTCCCTGCTGGGTTCTTCCCACTGCCACCGAACCTCTGTCCTCAGCCTCCCAGGCTCTGTTGAGTCCTTCACTCACTGAGCACCCACTCTGGGCCAGACATTGTTCAAGGTGCTAGGGATATGGCAGTGAACCAGACAAAAAGGTCCTCGCCCATCCTAGTGGGGGACAGTGAGCAAAAACATTTATCACATAATGTCATCTAGTGATAAATGCTGTGAAGAAAACTAAAGCAGGGTAAGGGTGTAGGTTGGTGCTGTTTCGCAGAAGGCAGATAGGCATGGCCTCTTTGAGGAGGTGACATTTGCGCAGGGAATGACATTTGAATGAGAAGAGGGTGTGAATCATAGGAGGGTCTGGCAGAGAGTATTCCAGGCCATAGATCCACATTGCAAATGCTGGGGCAGGACTGAGGTGGGGGGCCAGGGGCATCCAAGGGAGCGAGCCAGGGCTCTTTCTTCAGGGCCTCTGACCCGCATCAACTTCTCTGCTTCCCATTGTTTCCCCAGCCCCAGAGATGCGATGGGAGAGGGTAGATGCTGCAGGGCCTGGGGGTTGCCCAATCCATCCTGTTCCCACTTCCCTCCCCTCCAACCATCCCTGCCAGGGCCCAGCTGGAGACAGCCCTAAAGTGGAGGAACTACGAGGTGAAGCTCCGGCTGCTGCTGCACCTGGAGGAGCTGCAAATGGAGCATGACATCCGGCATTATGACCTGGAATCAGTGCCCATGGCCTGGGACCCCGTGGGCCAGAACCCCCGGCTGCTCACACTGGAGGTCGGGGCCTCCAGTCGAGTGTGGGGAGGGTGACCCACAGCTGTGGGCAGAGAGCACCGTTCCTGACAGTGGGGACTGTCCTGCCCTACCCTGGAGACCTCAGCAGGGAACAGGATGGCCGCCTGTGTGTTGGGGCAGGGCAGTGAGTGTTGGGTCAGACTTTGCCACCAGCTGTATGGCCTTGGGCAAGTCCCTTGCTTTCTCTGGGCTTCAGTTCCCTCATATGAAAAGTGTAGAGCTGGATGAGATGATTCTCAGAACCCTTTTGGCTCTCAGCTTTCGAATGTGTGTACGTAAGCCCAGAATTACAGTTGAGAATGGATTCCTGCATACCAGTGCTGAGGAAGGGAGGGGAGAGGATGATCAGGGACAGATTCCAGCAGAAAGTGAGTTTGGAACAAGAGTTAAAAGGCGGGAGAGCAACTGAGCAGACTCCCAAGTCCTGATGTCATGCACTGAGGGCTCAGCATCTCTGAACAGCCTTGGGAAGGCTTGCCCCCTTTCTCTTCCCCCGACTCTTATGAGAGGAAGAGGGGTGCAGGAGTGGCAAAGCTCCCAGAGTCTGGGGGTGGAAGGAGGTAGAGCTGAGTCCTCATCCCGCAGAGGACGTCTGAAGAGCATGGGGGTTGGACCCTTCCAAAGGCCATCCCTGGGATACAAGCTTGCCTGTGCTCATGTTCACACCCACCCTGTAGGTTCCTGGGGTGGCTGAGAGCCGCCCCTCAGTACTACGGGGGGACCACCTGTTTGCCCTCTTGTCCTCCGAGGTAAACCAGGAAAACTCCATCACCTACAAGGGCTTTGTGCACAAGGTGGAACTAGACCGTGTCAAGCTGAGCTTTTCCATGAGGTGGGTGTTAGGGGAAACCCTGAGGTGCCGGAAAGGTCTGCAGGCTTCTTTCAGAGGCCAGGGGAGAAGGGCTTGTTTGTGTCTGAGATCAGGGGGACCGTGAGCTGCCTCAACTGCTTCCTTTCCTAGAAAGCATTGCATAGAGAGAATGCAAATAAGGGTGGATCAGAAAGAGACCTTTTCTTTTATCGCCCACCTTCCTAACTGAAACTCTTTCCCCCTCTCTCTCCCTAAAGCCTCCTGAGCCGCTTTGTGGATGGGCTGACCTTCAAGGTGAACTTCACCTTCAACCGCCAGCCCCTGCGGGTTCAGCACCGTGCCCTGGAGCTGACAGGGCGCTGGCTGCTGTGGCCCATGCTCTTTCCTGTGGCCTCCAGTGGGGTCCCACTGCTGCCCTCAGATGTGAAGCTCAAGTGAGACTGTGGGCGGGGGGAGAGGGGACTCGGGGGATACTGGGAGTGTTGGAGCAGCGGATGGAGTCAAGGAGGCTTGTGGGACACTGGATGACTCCAGGCTTGTATTTCTGGCCCCTCTGCCAGGCTGTATGACCGGAGTCTGGAGTCAAACCCAGAGCAGCTGCAGGCTGTGAATCACATTGTTAGGGGCACCACCCGTCCAGCCCCCTATATCATCTTTGGGCCTCCAGGCACTGGCAAGACTGTCACCTTAGTGGAGGCCATCAAGCAGGTGGGTCCTGAACATAGACCTGGGGTCTGTATTCTGACTCCCCAACACAAAGTAATTGTCCCTTAATTCTGGTTCTCTAACTCCCTGAATGTTCCTGCCTCTGAGAGGCATCAAAAGGGAAAGTAGGGAGTTTGGGCCAATGTGGCTGTTGAGTATGGTTGTGCGGGTTGGGCACTGCATGACTCTCAGACTCACCATTCACATTTCAGTCACCATAGAACTGCCTATTTATTGCAGTAGTTTTCCAGCGTTAAAATACTACTTGGACTAGCAGGGGGCTAAGGAGTGGAACTTGCCCTTTGGTGTCACAACTGAATCTCTCCCTTACCCCTGGAAACCAGGAAGCTGTTTCCCACCCTGTGCGTATCCCCACTCCAGGTAGTGAAGCATTTGCCCAAAGCCCACATCTTGGCCTGCGCTCCCTCCAACTCAGGGGCTGACCTCCTCTGTCAGCGGCTGCGGGTCCACCTGCCCAGCTCCATCTACCGCCTCCTGGCCCCCAGCAGGGACATCCGCCTGGTGCCGGAGGACATTAAGGTACCTGGGGAAGGCATGGCAGGAGGCTTCCAGGGCAGATGCTGGAGGCTGGGAAACAGGAAACCTGGTTCTTATGCTTGCTGTGTGACCTTAGGCTTGTCAGGACCCTTCTCTGGGCCTCAGTTTACTTTTCTGTAGAGTGAGGGAGCTGGATAAAATTGCCTGGGAGGCATAGAACCAGGGTGATAGTGAAAATGGGGGTGGGGAGCTAAGCTGATTCCTCCTTTCCCTTCTCAACCCGCAGCCCTGTTGCAACTGGGATGCCAGGAAGGGGGATTACGTTTTTCCCACCAAGCAGCAGCTGCAGGAATACCGCGTCTTAATTACCACCCTCATCACTGCCGGCAGGTGGGGAGCGTGTGTGTGTGTGTGTGTGTGTGTGTGTGTGTGTGTGTGTCCTAATCACGGGTGTAAGTAGTAGGGTAGCAGGCTGGGGGGGGAGCCTGGGGAAGCATTCAGGTTTGGTAGTTGAGTGCCTGGATATGACCCCTGCCTGGCCTGCCACCCCCCAGATTGGTCTCGGCTCAGTTTCCTATCGATCACTTCACACACATCTTCATCGATGAGGCTGGCCACTGCATGGAGCCTGAGAGTCTGGTGGCCATAGCAGGTGAGGAACCTGGGGCAGGCTGTGGTGTGCCACCCTGTGTGGGGTTGGGGAGGTCCCACCACTGACCTTTCTCGCCTTATTTGCCCCTGCCTCCCAGGGCTGATGGAAGTCAAGAAAACAGACAATCCAGGAGGGCAGTTGGTGCTGGCAGGAGACCCTCGGCAGTTGGGGCCCGTGCTGCGTTCCCCACTGACCCAGAAGCATGGGCTGGGACACTCACTGCTGGAGCGGCTGCTCACCTATAATACCTTGTACAAGAAAGGCCCTGACGGCTATAACCCGGAGTTCATAACCAAGCTGCTACGGAACTATAGGTATGCCCACTCCCTGGCCTCCCCAGCAGTCCCGTGCTTCGCGGCCCCCATGGAGCCCAGCTGGAGGCTCAGTCCTGGGGTCGTGTTGCTCAGAGGCAGAAATGTCTCAGCTGGTGGAGAGGAGCCCCGTCCCTGCTGCTCGCTGGCTGGGTGACTTGAGCAGTGGCTTCCCTCTCGGGGCCAGCTTACTTACCTATATACTGGGCAAATAGTCAGTGGTCCCCAAACACTGGTACTGTCTGGGTGCTGATCCCAGGTGAAGTTTCCAGGCAATTCAGTGAGAAATGAGAAAAATAGGAGCAAGGTATAAGTTTTTTCAAAAACCCAATTGTTTTTTCAAATTAAAGAGCTTGTACATCTAAAATGCTTAGATGAGTTCCAGGCAGTCACTGAGAACTCAATAAATATTAGCTATTGTGCTGTTTCCTTTTGCATTTTTGGATTTAATGTATTATCTTACCAAATAATGGTGATAGTATTGATACTTGCGTTTTTGAAGTCCTTCCTCAGGAAGACGGACAGCCAAGGACGGCCTAGGTGTCGGCTTTTTAAAATTTGGCTGGTCTTTGAAATCTGTGGACCAAATCTAGAAATACGTTTCCTTCTGCTTCTCTAGCTCACCGTGCCTGGCTCGCAGGAAGCACTTAGTAGATATTCTAGATGACTATGTCTTGTCCCATAGGGATGAGGACACGACGATGCTGTGTGTGCACCCAAGGTGGGCAGCATGGGCGGAAGCCATCAGGCCCTCAGTCTTGCTCTTCGTGTCCCCTCCTGCTTCCCAGGTCACACCCCACCATCCTGGACATCCCTAACCGGCTGTATTACGAAGGGGAGCTGCAGGCCTGTGCTGACATTGTGGACAGAGAGCGCTTCTGCCGCTGGGAAGGTCTGCCTCGACAGGTGAGGCCAAGCGGGACGGGCTCAGGCTCCCTCCCCCTGTACCCCAACTTCCCTCCTCCTGAAGGGGTAGGCCCGGAGGAGGTGCTGAGTGGAAGCATGGGCCCCTCTGTCACCTTGGCCTGGAGGGAAGAAAAGCGGGGAGGTCCAGCTGAGTGTTTCCTCTGACCTCACGTCCAGGGCTTTCCTATCATCTTTCATGGCGTAATGGGCAAAGATGAGCGTGAGGGCAATAGCCCATCGTTCTTCAACCCTGAAGAGGCTGCCACAGTGACTTCCTACCTGAAGCTGCTCCTGGCCCCCTCCTCCAAGAAGGGCAAAGCTCGCCTGAGTCCCCGAAGTGTGGGCGTCATCTCCCCGTACAGGAAGCAGGTCAGGCCCTCAGTCCCCAGCCAGGATTGGACAGCTCCCTCCATCTCCCACCCTCTTTTATAGCCAGACCACAGGCTGAGCTTTTAGGAGCCCAGGCCTCTGCCAGTCCCTTATCTCAGCAGAGCAAAGAGGCCAGCTGCCCTGTCCCTCTTTGCCCCCCAGCTCCCTGCGGAGAGGTGTTACACTGGCCTCCCACCTGATTGCTTCTTGTATTAGGGTAATGGCAGTACTCTCCTTCCAGGTGGAAAAGATCCATCATTGCATCACCAAACTTGACAAGGAACTTCGGGGACTAGATGACATCAAAGATTTGAAGGTGACACACACCCACTAGTAATCCACATTCAGTTCTGCCTTCTGTGTACTTCTCACATCCCCAGTCTTCCAGCGACCCCCCTCAGGCTCCTCCTGTCCTGCTGCTCCAGTCCAGCCCCTGCCGCCCACCCCACTGCCCTGAGTCTCCAAGCTCTCCCTCCTGGAGATCCCAGCATATAGGTCCAGGGTGGGATCAGGAGGCCTGTGTTTTTAACAAGCACCCCACGTGATTCTCTGATCAGGCAGGTTTGAGGCACCACCC
>PVKY010006488.1:0-15921 GCA_004027775.1 Bradypus variegatus
GGCGGCTAGATCCTAGGAAAAGCCGTCTTGATTCCAAAGAAATGTGTTTCAACGGTATAGGACAACCTCTTCCTCCAAGTCCGTGGAATGAAAGATTCCCAAGAAATGCAGTTTCTGTGTCATCACAGGGAAGGCACAGAAAACACTGATGAGGCTTTGCAAACTTTTAGGCGGAGGGGTGGGGCGGGGGGAGGTTGGTGTTGGTATTATCTGCTTGTCTCTGTCCATGGTGCTAATTCCTGTCTCCTCCTCTTCCCCGGTTAAGATGTTCTGAATTGGCGTCGGTGTCAATTTTCTCGGTATTTTTTTTTCCTGTTTTCTAAATTGTGGAAGGGAAATTGACGTACTACCTTAAGAAGAATAAATAAAAGAATAAATAGCAAGTTATATAATATCTATATTTTTCATGCAAGCATTAAACTATCACATTTCCAACATTATGAACTACAAAACTCCAAACAATATTTTTACTCATCTGAGAGGGTATAATATTTGGAACCACAGCACTAAACCAAACAATTTAAACTCACTTAAATAGCCTAACTGCTTTATTTACTTTTTTTTAAGGCTAAAGTGGTGGTTTATAGGGCCCTTTATCATAAAATGTCAAAATCAATCTCCCTACACTAAGGACTGGAGTTAGAGTGTTATTTACTATAAAAGACTTGCTCACAATAACTAATGAGCATTTCTGTGAATGACTATATTGTAATAATGAAACTTTAGAAAATAATCAGTTGAATTAACTGCTTTTTCAGTACCGGGAACCAATCTTTTTGCAACATTCTTCACATCAAACTTTTCTCCAAACTTTCAGGACTCCCTCTATCTCTCTTCTCTCTGCTGCAGGTCAAGCAGTGCTGAGGATGTTGGAGATATGTCAGAGTTAGCAAGACTTAAGCCTAACTCAAACTTATTTTAAATATTTTTTTCATTGCAAGTTCAGGTACGATGGATAGTTATTTAACCTGAATATGAATGAAGAGTTATAAAGGTTGATTTCATTTCTGCTTTATCTGGAGTGTGATATTTTTTGCACATAAGCATGCTAAGACATCCAGATATCACTTGTTTTAAAATGGCTACATTCAGTTTTATTTTTAGAAGTTGGAAAAGTCATGTTACTTATGATACATTTTCCATATAAAAGTTTTTAAATTTAAAAATATCTGTTTTACTGAGGAAGTAAACTAGTATTTAAAAATGTTTTCAATTAAGTAATCCAAACCCATTTACTTACATAAAAAGTCAACATGTTGAAGATGACAATATTTTTGAAAGATATTTGCTCATTTACCCAAACTGAAATAAAAGCATGTACATGGACTCTAAAGAATTCAGAATCTGGCACTTACCATGTTTTCTATGCAATTTCTTTACACAAGACATGCTAGCTTTCCACTCCCAGCCCCCCCCCAATCCTTTTGGAAAATATACCATTATAATCTACAAATCCTTCTTGTGATTACAAACATGCATCAGTAAATAAAAGTATTAGTATCCACCCAACTAAAAGGCACTCATATAATTATAAGTTAATAAAGATTTTCTTTAAAGTGCTGAGAATATTACATTTAACACTTGCAAACTAACTCAAAAATATGCTAACAAGCAGAAAAGACAATTCACTATATAATAAGTCTGATTAAATTAAACAGCATTATTATCCTTTTGCCCAAATTATTGTATCTTTTACTTTAAGAGTTATTTCTCTCTCCTAAGCTGAGGATGGGGAGGCAGGGAAAAAGACTGAAGGTGAGTGACAACAAACTCAGTCTTGCAACTGTTTCTTCAAACAATGATTAATCTTTTCTAGACGAGGTAGGATCTTTCTGTCTTTTCCCTTGATTTCTCCTTTCCTCACTCCTATGACTCCATTTCTTCGCATTTCTTTTCTTTCTTCTTGCCATGAGTTCCACCCTGGTCTAGAGAAGAGTTTTAAATTCAAATTTAGGACTCTAGAGGCTATTGTTATATCAAAGGGTGGGGGCGGAATTAGGGCATGATAATTAGTAAGGTTAATTATGGGATAATAAAAGATTCAGGCCTTCTTTTCCAATTCCCAGTTATTGTCATGCTAAGTAATAGAACTCAGCCACTGTGATGAGTATAAGGGGGAGATAAACAATCAGGTCTTCTGTGTTTGCTATTAATCATTTATCAACAGCCAAGGACACTTTCAAGGAAAACTGATTTACTTTACTCCCCACTATTAAGTCATTTTGCTTAGGTGCCCGCCCCATCCTCCTGCAATCTCTCTTACTTGTGCTTTCCCTTTCTCCCATCTTCAAAGAAGCGACTAGTACTAAATAAACAGGCAAAGGAATTCTTTTCAACAGACATGTGCCTTTGGAGAAGATATATAACATCGTTCGTGTAAGAAATGTAAGTACTGACTAAGAAGTTAGCCCTATCTTTCAAGATTGAAAGAAGAAATTATGTCTGGAAAAGAACCTAGGTCAAGTGAATTCTGTCTCTACTTATTCATCAAGACGATCCGAAGAACCTCGCTTAGAGGAAGAAATAAATACCATGAATAAAACTGTACTTCAGCCTCTTTAATGTTATTAAAACATGGGCTTATAATAAAGCAGTCTTCATCTATAAAGCAGAAGCGTTGACAACACTTGGTCTATTGGTTAAACTTTCTAAATCCTCACAGAAAAGATCCCTGATACAAGCTCAACTATCTTTACTGTCAGCAATACATGTGTGGTCCAAGAACTGTACCGCCAGCAAATGCAGAGAAGTGGCTTATTCTGATTTTATATACAACTGCTCTTTTTGAGTCATATATCTCAAAATAAAGGACCTTAGCTCTTCTCAGTATCTCTTTTCCTGGACAGAATGTTTATCCTACACTTTTCTATCCTAAAATGGATCCTAATTCAAACGGTGTAGCTTTATTTCAAAGCTATTCTGACTTCATTCTTATCCTAAAAGGATGCTTTCTTTCTTTCTTTTTAATAAACTGATGTGCAAGAAACCTATCTTAAAAGAGAATTGCTTAATATCTAACACAGAACACGAATAGAAAAAAGCATGCGGGCAAGTAATGGATGTACATTCACCCCTTTCACTCAGATCAAAGAGAGGGAGCTCTCAATGACTCATACATACCGGGCAGAGAGTTTAACATTATAAAGAAACACGCCATAGATGCGGCAGTGATGGCAAAATAAATGACTCTTTCGGAAGCAGAAAGATTTAAGAGATAAGGAGATCGTGCCATATCGCAAACTCTTGATAGTACAGTTCCAACCTTCCCACGTTGTTCTCATCTCTTTCTGCTTCTTGCATTTCCCTTCGCCGCCAGTGTTAAGTGTATACGTCTCCGCACAACTTACCTTGAAACGGGACTCCATTGAGTGCTCGAGAATGACACAAGCGGCTAGCCAATCGCAGTACGCGGCCTCATCTGGGCGGCCTCAATAGAAGCATCTGGACCAATCAGGATCCTGAAGAGATGAGCAAGTTGCGTTGTGGCGCGGCTCGGCGTATACTTCCGCGCGTGATGCCCGGGATAGGAGCCTGGCAGAGCAGCTGCACACACGGCAGTGCGGAGGCAGAGAAGGGGTTGGTGATACGGTGCTATAAATCTGTGGTCCAGTCCACCTTCCTTTTAAGAAGTCCTCCCCCTCTTATTTCTGTTCGCTCTTAGAGATGCAGCAGCTTACTCCTGTAGCGACCTACTAAAAAGGCAACAAGGAGAAAGACATCGTCTTTTTGAAAAAACGTTCTTTCATCTCTTTTCTTTGTTCCTTCATTTGTTTTTCTTGCCCCTTTTTGTTTAGTTGAACGGCAATAGGAGGGTAGTCTCTCCGTCTTTTTAAACTCTCTCTTTTTTAAGTTTCCCCTCCCTTTCATATATATATATATTTTTTTTCTTGCCATTTCTTTTAGTGTTGGACTTTGGGGTCGAAAACATTTATTTTTATTTGCTTCTTTTAAGCCGAGCACAGTTTAGGTTTCGTGCTGTCTTAAGAGAATTATCCAGCAGCTTCTTGCTCATCCTTATTGGGAGAACTGCACCGTTACTTTAAAAACACACATACACAAAAACCTTAAGGGAGAAAGGTAAGTTTCGGTTTGGTTTCTTTAATCATTAGTTGCAGCGATGCGCTGGCAAACCCAGAAAACCTGTAAGTGAGCGGAATACAGAATATGAAGTTAATTGCACATGTTTGTCTCATTTCAAAGCCACTGTTCTGCTTTTTAATTCTGTAGAGGTAGACTAAAATTCGGTGGACGCATGCTTAACGTTCTGAATAGACGCAGATGTCAATGGCAGAAACTTAAGTGCTAAATGTGACTGTGGTAGAGTAGGGGTACAATGGGAGGCTAGATGTTGAGCGAGCCTCCGGATTGAGGATGGAAGTTCATTTCCTGAGTAGAGATGTATAATTTTGGTATTGGGGGATGCATGCCTCTACTTTTGCAAAGCAACCGAAGGACCGGAGAGTCTTGAGGAGCACGAAGGACAATCAGAATCCTGGATAAGCAGATTGGACTAGCGAAAACACGAAGCTTAATTGCATTAAGATAGCATGTGCTGGGGAAATAGGTTTGCCAGATGGAACTTAGCTGCTGCACCAGCCAGCGAGTTGTAGTTGACTGAAAAAAAAAAAAGTATATGCAGCCTGAGGGCTGGGACTGGGCTGGGGCTGAGATGATTAGAAGCTGTCAAAACTCATCACTGCTATATGTGCGAGCTCTAATACACGGGCGCTTATTACCGTAAACCTATTTAAAAATAAAAGCCAATTTGGGGCCGAATTCTTAATCTTGTACAGGATATCAGATTCCCTTTGTTTAGAAACGCGTAAATAAGATCTTTGGAGCTGTTTCCGTGAAGTGGCGGCTGCCTGGGAGCTTCGCTGTGCTGGGCGCGGGGATGTGGATTCCGAGCCTTGTCCTTGGTCCTACAAGGCTGACTTCGCCTTCGCGGCGAGGGGAACCCTTTCTCAGTCGCGAGGCTTCGCAGCTACCCCAGGAGCCGGCGAGGCTAGCAGCCCTCTCCGCCGCTCTCCTCCTTACCGCCCCCCTTCCTCGAATAGCTATTGTTAAACTGAAGTCGGGAGAAAGATTGTTGGGGATAAGATGCTGGGTAGACACATGCTTCATTTTAACTTTGTGCTATCGCAGGGTTTAGAAGAAACCATCCTGCTTTCTACTGTGAAAGAGGATCCCGGGTAGATGTGGGAAGGGGGGAGGATGTTTCCGGGGCGGAGAGGGCGGAGGTGGTGGTGGTGGTGGTGATGGAACGAGGTGCTTCTCTTCGCCTAAGAGAAGTTTAAATTATTTGTACGAAGGGGTGTGGGTGAGTCTGTGCGTGAGGGCGCCGGTGAGGTGCAAGAGAGACAGAGGACCGTGAAAAGGTACGAAGCCGCTTGGGGTTAATTTCTCACTGCTCTCCACCCCACCCACCCTCCGTGTTGGAAAGGCCAACGTGCATTCAGCCACTCCTGGACTCAACTTGGCCATCTCGGGGGCCGAGGGTGCTGGGGGTGGCAGGGTGGCTGTGCCCACCACGATATCTCCGCGGCGGGCAGAACCTCGCATGACTATTGTTGCTTAATTTATGCCTAGCACGTTGCTACGTACCCACCTATTTCACGTCTGTAAAGAATTAATAGAGCTCTACAACTGTGGCAAATTGGAGGTTGGATACGTTCCCCGTTTTCCATTTTCAAGTACAGGTTAGAGAAACTGATGTCGAGACTGGCTATTTTCTCTCGTAATTAATTAGCGGCTCAGATCTGGATTTATTGTGGCGAGGGTGGGAGAAATAGTCAACCGTTTAGTATTTACTAAACTGCTGGGTAGGTATGGATGTCTCTGTACTTTCTCCCCAATACATGAATTCTTTCCCTTCCCCCACTCACACACAAACACTCCAGTTGGTTAAGATCCTAAACCTTCAGGCGTTCTCCATACCTCTATTTCTTGTACCCATCCTCTGCTGGGTGGTGGGGTTGGAATGGAGATGGAAATGTTTTATTTCCCAGGCCTAAACCATCAACTGCAACCTATAAAATGAAGACTTAAAATGGGGGTGGGAGCGGGAGAGGAGGGTGCAGAGCAAACAATAGTAACAAAAGAAATTAGTTTCCTAATTGAAAATCAGTTTTCTGATGGTCAGAAAAGCCGTTTGCCTGTTTTGGGTAACAGAAGGGTAGGAAATCCATTTGGGCCCTTAAGGCTTCCTAGTAAAATGGCTTCTTAGATAGGATATCTGACAGATTTGTCGGAATCTGAGCAAATGTATCTGCAGAAAAGAAAATTTTGAGGGTTTCAGAGTTGCCTTTTATGGGAATTTTTTATTTAAAATTTAACTATCTCCCTTAGTTAGTTATTGCTGTCATTCCGCTGCTCTGTCTTACCACCGGTCACTACTGGGCTCTTCTTCCCTCTTTTAACTAAGTGCTTGGGCACCCCACTTACAAAGCTAGTCCGTTCTGGAGGTTTATACGAAAACTCAACCTGTGCAGACTGAAGTGGTTTGGAAGGCTTGGGGAACTCTGTCAGGAGAGAGGCCTCTCATAACTTCCAAGAAGTCAAGTCCAGGAAGTAGGGCATAGGGCATTCCAAGAGTTTTAGACTTGGGTTGGCAAACTTGGTAGGCCAGTTTCCCTTTAACGTTTGGAGACAGGCCTTCTTAGCAATTCACGTGCTTGGGATGGAAATATTGTAATTACCTGTTTAGAGCTAGGTCAAAGAGGCTCTTTGTGCGGGTTTTCCCAGGAGCCCGTACAAAGTCAATTAAGGTCATTTAATTGCAAATCGGATTTGGGTGACAACAGAAATGCTGATATAGAATCAATGAGCTATTTCCGGTGTCCCCAGTCTGGAGCCCTAAATTGAGGAATGGCCTATCTCCATTTCGATTGCGGTAGAATCTTCTACTCCTATTTGACTTTACCCAAGAGGTCAAGTTTGCCTTCCCACTCCCGCCCTGACTTAGAGGAGTCCTCTTCCTCCGCCCTTCCCTCACCGCCCCGCCCGTCGCATGGGGGCGGGGAGCGCTGGGCGCCCTTACCGGACCTTGCTGCATCAAACCCGCATCGTGCCCTTGAAGCTGTAACCTCTGTCACAGTCGACTCTGTCGCCCACTGCTCAGTTCTTTTCTCATACCGCCTGCGATTTCAGGTAGGTATGACAGGTGATATTTTTAAATGTAGTATTTTAAGGGGAAGGGTTAAAACGGAAGCCTTTGCAATGGAAAAAAAAAACACGACAGGTGTTATAGTAATTTAGCGGTGAGCAGGTGTAAAAAGTGCTCTCGCTGCGTGATTCAGGGGCCGGCTTTGATTCCCAGTCGTGGGGCCGGGTTGGAGGGCAGGCACAGCTTTTTCTCGGGGAAAGCGATTGACCTGGGCGAAGGGGCGGTCCGAGGCAAGGTAGCGATGGACGCCCCTTCGGTGAAGAGTTGGCCATTTCGGGGCTTTCGTGGGGGGCGTTAGAAGGATGTGGCGAGAGGCAGGATCTCGCATAGTCGAGTGCAGGATTTCCTACTTTGCGTTTGAAGCAGTGTATAGCACCCCGCACAGGTACTAGGGGCTTATATGAACGTTAAATTCCATATGGAGAAGTAGGGAGGGGCAGCGGGGGCTAAGCCTTTAGCTTTCCGCCGAGGGACATGACCCTTTGGCTGTGAAGTGGGGGGTGGTGGTGGTGACTTTTCGGGTTGCAATATATATATTCTGATTGCTAGACACAAACACACACACACTGTATATGTGTGTGTATGTGTGAGTGGTGTGTTTTGGATACACATATATCAAAGTAACCACCGCTCGAGCCGCTCTGGCTTCCAATTAGCGCCCGGAGCCCCAGGGTTTGCAAACTTGCACCTGGAATTGGCTTTCTCTGGGCGCGCGACCCTGTTTGCGCGCACCCGAGGAGCCAGGTCGGAATCGCAAGCTGGGACAGACGGAGCAGAGCGGTCGTGGACCCTCATCTCCCTGCAGGAACCAACCCGTGAGGCGGCCCGGCCGGGTAGAGCACGCGCCGGCGGCCGCGAACTCGCCGCCGGCCCCGCCTCCTGGCGCCTTTCCAAGCAAGCCCCTCCTCCCTGCCGCGCTACAAACGGCGGGACCGCGGCGCCCGGGCGTCACTGAGGCAGCAGCCGGCTAGGTGAGGAGGGGGCGGTCGCCGGCGCGGCGCGGTGGGGCGGGGGTTCCGCCGGGTTCTAGACCGCCTTCCCGCCACCGCCTTTCCGCGGAGTCCGCCCGGAGCGCCTCCGCCGCGACTGTGCAGACGGCGGGCGGCGTGAGCCGTAGTAGCTGCAGCTCTGAGTCGCAGCAGGCAAGTGTGGGGGGCGTGGGGGTGGGGGTGGGGCAGCTGCGCCTTGACCCTGGCCCTTTTTGGACGCCGAGGCCAAGGGCTGTGCGCGTCGCCGCTACGCGGTGCCGGGTGTGACCTCTGCTCGGCGGGAGCTCTTGTCTGGGCTCAGGGCGGGAACGCTGGTGGGGGCGGCGGAGGTTGTGCACGCGAAGTTCCTAGAGCTCGGCCTCTTGCGGCGGGAGTGGAGGGAATTGGGCGCCTCGGAAGGTGGCACCGCCCCTCTTGTGGGCACAAGCTGGTTGGGGGTGGCGGGAGCCGAGCCGGGCTATTCGCGCCGGCCAGCGTGCACGGGCGTGGACGTGCCTGGGTACGGCCGCGCGTGTAGCGCGAGAAGGTACTGCGCCGAGACGCAGGTGAATATATTGGAGGGAGAGTGGGGGAGGGGGCTATTCTAGAAAAGGACAAGATTCCTTTGATGGACTGACACCTCCTGTTTGTCAGAGGTTGTGTGCATGGGGTTCTCCAACCGAATACACCGGGGTGGGGTCTGGTGCGTGCCCACTTGGAACGGCGCCTCCTTGCGAGCGGTCCTTGAGTGCCCAGGGCGTCTTGTGACCTGCAACAGCTTCGCTGTGTGCGGAGGTGGCTTGGAGCCATGAGCGCCCGGAGCAGGAGCAAAGAGATGCTTCCGGCTGTTCTCTCCTTTGCCTCGTGTTAGGTGAGGCCCACTGCAGCCGCACGAGGTCGCAGCTCGCGGTCGCATCCCGGGTTTGCGCGCGAGTAGCGTGTGTTGCGCGGGAAGCGCCCGGCGAGGTAGGCTCCGAGCTTTGCTTCGCGCGCAGTGGTACTGCAGCTGCGCCTCCAGCTCGGCCGGGAGGGCAGGCCAGTTGCGGCGCCCGTGCACAGATGCACATGCATTGGCGACACTGGTGGAGCCGCGCGGAGCAGCATCAGTTCACTGGCAGGTGCTCCTCCAGTGACCGTGACAATGACCGGCAAACGGGGGCTTTGCACGGCTGTCCTTAAAAGCCTGCATGTTATCCTTGAGGCCCCGAGCGCAATCCGTGCCTCTACATGTGAACTACTCTACCTGAGTACCGAGTTGTAGCTGTCCAGGTGTCTTTTAAAATTGTGTGTTTTTCAAAAGGCCATCTTTTTGATAAACATGTCATCTTCTGTCTTCTCTCTGCATTTTCTGAAAATGTGGCGAAAAGAGAATTTATAACCGGTTATCCACTCCCCTTTATCCTTCCTCAAATTACGGCGCTTCACAATGCCAAAACGTAGTACCTCTGGCGAAGACAAAGAGCTTTCTGAAACTTAATTTTTTTGGTTTTCCTGCTCTTAATTCGGTCTTCATAAAAATATAACTCAACTCAAACTTCATTTAAAATCTCTAGAATACCAGTCGGGGTGTAATTTCCCCATCCTCTTAAGTAAAAGCGGTTTGTTTGAAATACCGTTCAGTTGCTCTTGAAGACAGTTTTCTCAGGAGTTGTTTTCCCATCGTCGTTCGAAATTCCTGTTTGTGCGAAGATCGCGCTTTCTTGCGGAAGCTGACTTGGAGTCTCCATTTTGGCGAACGGGAAGTAAAGCTTCCCTGTATCTACTTTCTTATCTGGACCTTTGGGTATAGAAATCGTGATTGTTTTTCTAGATGGATTTGTATGTTATCGTTATTTTGTCCTGTTATTTATAGGAGTTTTGTAGGAATGTTGATTTAACACAGCTTGGGTTGGGGGGTCATACTTGGGGGAAGTTTAGTTGGGAGGAGAGTGATGAAGAAACCATCCTTTTCTGGAAGGTAATGGCTGGAATGGAATGAGAAAATTAGATTATGAAGAAACATATTATATCCAATTTTGTATGATTCCTTTGCTTTTTTATTTTCCTCTTTAGGAGACTATTTATTTTTGTGTTTGTGTGATTAAACCTGGCCCCTTATTGTATATTTTGCTAACTTTGTGCTGCCACCTTTTGGGAGTGAGATTTTTTTCCCTGTGAGCCCTGCGGATTTAACCCCCTCCCCACCCCCTTCTTTAGGTGTTTCTTCCACCTAAAGTTTATGCTGTGAAGAATCATGTCATGCATGTCAGCTGTTTTAAGCTGCACACTGTTTCCCCCTGGTTCCAGAGAATTTCAGGTTTAGAATATTCTTGCATAGAACAGGTACCCATTGCTGCTCAGTGTCTGCCAGGTCTTCCTGTTATTTACTTTGGAATCTTTGATATTTTTAAATACTGCTTTTTTCCCCCAACCTCTCTTTCTCTTCTCTTCTAGTAGCAACTCCCAAGTTCTCTTTAAGGACACAGCAAAGCCATCCAGAATCCCCCAACTTCTAAGCTGAGATCAACCTTTTCTTCCTTTCCTGAAAGACTTAAAAAACAAAAAGACTGTAATGTTTTCCATGGCACAGGAGCACCACAGTGGCAAATTACCCTTCATGTTCTTTTTCCCCAAGGGACTGGATACTGTGAAATAGCTTCTTATCAAGACTGACTTTCCCATTCACCTTTTTGATCGCTTGTCTGCATGGTAGGGTCAATTCTTTTCCTCTTATTTGAAGTCTTATTAAACCTACTGCAGCTTCACATTCTTGTTGCGACTTTTATTACCCATGATTGTTTATTTGGAAATGAGTGAGATGAGAGATCCATGGTACTTTGCCTGGTCGAGTTATTTTTTATGGCATTTGGGGGGCTGTGTAGGTGGGGTGGTATGGGACCTGTGTGGTGTGCCACCCTGTGGAAAACCTGGCCATAGCAGCCCACCTCAGCTCTTTTTGTTTCCTTAGATACTCAGCTGGACAGGCCAGTAATCATATTAAGTGTCCGTAATTGATGAGTGTCTTTCAAAATTATTATTATTTTAAAGTGTGGGTACTTGGTTAGAGGCAGGCTGGCTTTATGGGCATGAGATTGGTGCATTCTTATCACCCCTCCCATCCCCGCCCCTGCTGTCTCTATCTTGAAATTCTTAAAACATTTTTTGAACAGGGGCTCCATGTGTTTAATTTGCACCGGGTATCACAGTTGTAGCTGATTCTGGTTAGAGGCTTTCTCACTTGCTAATATTTAGCTGGCACTGCTGTGACTGTCTGAACTGGAAGGCTTTAGGCACTGGTGATGCCACACCCAAACTCTTGAATTAGGTCCATGGAGGACATAAAATGCATAGACTCTATGTTCATTTGCTTAGGCAGGTTTCATTTTACAGAGGAGGAAGTCTTCACTGGTTTGGGTTACTCACAGGACCCACATATTGCCGTTTAATGCCACATCCACTGTTTGGTATGTTTCTAATTTGGAAAGAACATTTGTAGTGTATTTATTTGGTTCAAAATACTAAATAGTTATAAACTAACTGATTTTTCTTTCTAGATTTAAATAATATAAATCTGCCAAGCAGAAACAGAAGGAGCTTAAGTTTGAAGGATAAGGTTTTTATGTGTTTTTAAGAGACATTTCGTTATGGTGTCAGTAGGATTGGTAACTTGTGGGATCCTAATCAAAAGTATGAAGTAGTGTGGTAAAAATCTTACAGGTTTTATGGAGTATTTAGGAAATTTTTCACAAACAAGAAATTAACAGATTTGTCTTTTAGTATGTCTGATGTGTATCATAACTTTCCTTTTAATAAGGTCATTAGTAGATTTCTATTTTTCTTCAAGGGAAGACTTTCTGTATTTCTAGCCTTGTATTCCATTGTATAAAACAAAACAAAAGATGATTCTTGCTTGAACAGCACTGTTAGGTGCATTCTCATAGGTGCCTTACCCTCTCCTTTAGTATGGATGCTAAGTTTCTGAGAGCCACCTATACAAAAATACTGTTTTGGGTAAGGGTGTTATTTTCTCAGAACCATGGGCTAGGCTTTGAATGCATCAATCTCATTGCAGCTCTCAGCTGCATGTTTTCCTTTTGAATGTTGCTGAATAGTTTTGTGTGATGAGACATGAGGGTTTTCTGTGTAAGAAATCTCCTTACAAGGAGGTCTGGGTGCTATGGGAAGGAGTAGAATAGGTAAAATAACCCCGCTTGTCACAGGAATTGGTAGCATGGGGTTATAACCAAGCCAATTTGGAAGGTGTTTTATTAACAGGAAATAAAATTGCATTTTTATTTTGAACTTGCAGTTTCCTAGTACACATGTATATTACTGATTTCCATTTATGTCACTGTGAAAATGAATAACAAATAGTTTTGACAGGCAAAAGCCCCCTCACCAATTTAAAAAATTCTCTTTGGAAAAACTTGACAGTTTTTCTCAATAAGACTTATTTATGGTGAACGTTATAGTAAAATGATAGTTTTTAAAAAACATTTTGATGGTTTTACTTTAGCACCAAGTAAGTTTTGAACACCTAAGTTTCCGAAACTATGTATTTTTGCTTTGTCTAATCCAGTAGTGATAGGTTAATATCAGACATTTTTCTTTGACTTAATAAAAGGAGTCTGTCTCATAAAAAGAAAGCATTCTATATGACAAGGTATTTCTCCTCCCTTTCTTTTTCTCCAGAATTTTGTTGTTCTGAGCTGTTCATTACTGGGGATTATTCCAGCAAATTTAAAGACTATTAGTGTAATGTCACAAAAATACATATTTTTATGAATATTTATCAAACCAAGAAACTGTTCTATCAGGATGGGTTTTTATTTTCTTTTACTTAGCAGTGGTCAGATGCACTGTGAAAATGACTTGAAACTTCAGTAGGCACACTCTTGAATAATTTTATCTCCTTATGAAAATAGGGGGCAAATGATTGTTTTGGAAAATTCTTAGCTTTTCTGTATTTCCTTATTATGGAGCCCCTGTAAAATTGAAGCTTTCTCGTATATAATGAGAGGTTTTGAAGGTCTCTGAGTATCTGAAGAAAATGGTGGGCCATCTTCCCTAGAGAGAGCACATACTCAGAAATTTCTATATAGTTTTTACCATCTTGCCCTCTAAAGTAAAGAGCAAATAATGAAGTTGTATTTGGCTAATAGAACTTTGAAAATTGGAGTTGCTTTGTTATACTGGTGAGAGCAGGGTGATACCATTCAGATCAGTTCTTGTGAGTTGTTGAGTTAGTAAAGTGGGCCTTTAGCTTTCATCAAAGGTGGACTGTAAGCTTGCTATGTCTCCTTCTGGTTTGTCTTAAAATCCATTCTGTTTTTTGTAAGCAAATATTACATGTGTAAGGTTGTCTTGTGAGCACAGTACTGCCAGTTTAACTGCTGAGTTGTCTTCCCTGAGTAGGTTTTGTCACTTAGGTTGAAATTCTTAATTTAGCAGTCAGGTGGAAAATACTAAGCTGGAAATCTGGAGTTTCAGGCATGTGGTTTTGGCTCTGTTTTGTCCTTGGTTTCTTAACCTTTCTTTGCATATGAAATTGCACCCTGCCTGTCTCAAGGACCTGGTGACGATGAGCATATTGCAGTAGGAGATTGTTGGCAGTGAATTGACAGTGTTTCTTGAATTAGAAAGGTGGTAATAGGTGACTCGTAGATTAGTTTTATGTATTTGGCCTTCAGTATACTATTATGGACCATTGTTTTTAATGATTTTTGTTTTATTATATAACATCATATAATGTATATTTCTGTCATGGAGAAAAAGAGAAACCCTAAATTGTGGGGATGTTTTGGGAGAGTTATGTCTTTGAACATTTCGGTATGGAAATAGATGTATTATATCTGTGATGTTTAAAATGCCATTTTCCTTGAGATATAAATAATGCTAAAAGATTACATGTGAAACTGAGAATTTAACCAGATAACATTCCAGGAATATACAATCCCAGTTCTATTTTTTAAAAAAATTTTATTCTAGCACATATATAACAAAACTTCTCATTTTTTCTTTTTTTGCCACTTTCAAGTATACAACTGGATGGTATTAATTACATTCACAACATTGTCCTACTATCTTTACCATCAATAACCAAAACTTTTCCATCACCCCAATCAGAAACTGTACTAAATAAGCATTAACTCTCTGTTCAGGAATACACATTTCTTAATTTAAATTTTCCATCTTTTTTTCAATGAGAAATTGCAATTTATAATTTTAAACATTTACATTTAATTAACCAGTCCATATTTTCCTGATTTGAACTTTGTTTACCCTCTTATCAAGGATCTCTCTCTTTCCAGCACAAAAGAATGTTTACATTTTTTTTTCTTCTCGTTTCAACACCTCTTACCACCCCAAGTGAAAAGTCAGTGATGGATGGCCTGTCAAATAAATTATTGGAAATTGCTCACTTATCCAGCTTTTAAAATATGTTTAACACTTTATTGTTTAGTCATCATCTATGTTTATCAGAAGTGTAAGAGGTGTTTCTTGAAGCAAATAAATCATAGTGTACGTGAAAACAAATTCATTGAATGGGGTAGGGTGGGGAAAATATTCTGGGGTCCGATGGCATTTGATATTGGGTTTCCTCTGAAATGTTTCTCAAAAGTGAAATTTTTCTATTTCACTGTTGCTTCTCTACTGGAGCTGCCTCTGGTACCTGTGGGGGTCACTTGCCTTTATTGCAAAGCTATCCAGAACGTTTTAAGTATACAGAGTTTATATAGACTGAGCAAGTTTTTATAGCCCATTCTCAGGTGAATCCTATTTCTGTATGAGGTTACTCAACATAGTTTTCTCCCCCAAGGTGATACTTACTGGTTCCTTGGGGTCCTTTCTGTGTGGCTTCTGGCTGTGAATGACTTGGACTTTTTCCGAATACAAAGTTATCAGTGCTTTTGACTTTCACCCTTTAACAGCCTTTGCAGGAACCTGAACCCACCCACAGCCTTGCTCTCCTCTTTGTAACAGCCCTCTGACCCTTAGTTACATGTCTGTGCCTCTGCTCACTGTGCTAGTCCTACTCCTGGCCTGGCAGTTCTTGTCAGGTACAACCCATTCATCTACCCACGTATTTTCTTATTCTCCTTGCACTTGTGCACTGGATCTTAAGTCTTTTCTAACATTTTACTCACTAAGGAATGCCTCCTGTGACCAGGTGAATTGCTATTAGTAGATGAAGAATGGGAGAAATGGTTTTCAATGGACAAATAGTTTCTGCCAGAAGTCCCAAATGGTGGCCCAGGGGAGGCATATGGCCTGTAGCTGTTTTGTTTGGCTTGAACGGTGTTTTATAAAATTGCAAATTCTTCATTTAGGGTTGGGAAGTATCATATAAACATCTAGATCTGTATTTCTTGCCTTTTGAAAAACTGGAAGAATGGAGCAACGCAGCCAACATTTGTCAACTGGCTAAGCCCGCTTTCCATGGAGCGTGGTTTATTTCACTTGGCAACAGGTTACTGCCCTGGCCTTTGTTGTCATTTGAGTCTGAGACTCTAATGCTACAGTCCCTAAAGCCATGAGAATTAAAAAGTTTACTCAAATATGAAGACAAAAGCAGTTCTAAAGACTTCATAGACTTTTGATTTTCTTTGTTTTTGCAAATGTTTTAATTATGTTAGGTTGGTCCTTAAAAATTTAGATCTTCTGGTCACTTCTGCTTAAATTAGAGAAATATTGTCTTGTTCTTCTCCTTCTTTAACCCCTTGATGCAAGACAGTTTCTCCTTCCTTTATGAGATGTGCTCCTAGTAGCTTATCTTACTTTTTTTTTCCCCTTCCCCTTGAGATTTTA
>PVKY010006489.1:0-15914 GCA_004027775.1 Bradypus variegatus
ACCATGTACTACTAGTCCCCAAGCACCTTCTGTAGAAGCAGAGTTCTTCTTTATTTTCCTTGGCTAAGAAAATAGATTTAGTGTTGAAAGGGGCTCCAAGGAAGCTTCAGATGCACTTCCTCATGGGGCCACTAGCTGGATTCCATATCTAGTCAAGACTGTGACCCAGGAAAGAGAAGGCTGTTCATTGTAAAAGAGCTTGAAGCTCACCACAAATGTCTCAGGTGCCAGATATGTAGAGGACAGGCCATCTCTGCAGCCAGCCCTATTCAGCATGGAAAACAAGACCATCTTCTCTGATATCAAACACAGCCTCGAGGAACCTGTTAGAATGACTCCTTGGTTTCACAAAAGCTAGGCTTACCATAGAGCAAGACATCTTAAACTCTTAGAGAACTAAGGTGGTGCAAAGTGACATCTCAGCTATGACAGCTCAGCTAGAGATCTGAGTCATTCTAGAAGACTAACACTCCTCCATCCCCAATTTGCCTTCAGACTAAAACAGAACCCTTCTATCTCCAAACACTCCTGCTTCACCCGTCCGCACACACACAATATCCAATCTCCCCAGTTTCGGTAAAAAGCATCACATCATTCAATTACCCAAGATAATTTAGGTCAACATCTCGGCAAGTCCCCTGCTTCTGGCTCCTAAACCAAGTCCTTTGTCACCCCCATATTTGCTGTTACTACATTTGTCTGAGTCGCATAATCTCTTGCCCAGAATAACAGAAGAGCAACTTGTCTCGGCATTCCCTCTCTTGTCCCCTGCCATCAAACCTACACTCAGCAATGACAGTACTTTAAAACACAAGACAGAACATACCAGAACCCTGTTTAGAATGCTCCAGTGGCTTCACCCAGCTGTTTGAATGAAATCAAACAGTGCCTCTGCACATCTCCAGTGCTACCACATCACACCATCTCTCTCACACGTCACCCTAGCCACATGTCACATCAGGAACACACTGGGCTCTTGAATTGCAGGCTTTGCACAGGGGGTTCCCTCAGCTCAGGATGTTTCCCCTTCTCTTTGTGTGACTTGCTCTTGGTCATTCCTTTGGCCATAGTTTCCCACTTCTGGGAAGCCTTCATGACCACCCCTTTGAAGAGATCCCTCTCTTCTTCTCCCTGTATACCATCTGTTGCAATTCCTTAAATGGAACTCACAATGCTTATAATTAGTTAATTTTTGTTTATATATTTATTGACAACCTCTCTCCCCTGAGATACAAGCTCCCTAAGAACAGGTTTGCTTCTGAATACTTCCCATATGTACACTCATGCTTAGGGACTCTATAAATATTTGTGGAATGCTGTTGATTATTTCAAATTCAAGAAGTGGCAGAAAATAGTAAAGAGAGTGGAGACTCCAATCTGAATCCTAGCTCCACTATTTGCCTGCTCTATTGACTTGGGCATGTTTTTTAAACTTTCTTTGCCTCGGTTTCTGAATTTCTAAAATGAGTGGTTGTGAGGCTGTCATGATTTCATAGAAATAAAGTGCCTTGAGCAATGCCTGACACATAAAAAAGCACTCAATAAAGTTTAGCTACTCATTTATACATTAATTTATCTGCCAAAAATATTTGCCGAGGGCTTATCCTTCACAGGGTGCAAAGGAAGATTCTGGGAGTAAACTAAGTCTTTGCTATTTGTGGATTTGAAATACAGTATAAGAAATAGCATGTATAGAAAGTGATCAACACAATGGAATATTGTGATTTGTGTCATCTGAATTTTAAAAATAAAAGACCCCAGGAATATATATTCCCTAAGTAAAATCAGTACTCTGAAAGTAAACTTAAATATCAAGAGAGCTGCTTAGCTAATCTGGATTTGCCAGAACTTAGTTAATGCAGAATATTGTAAGGATTTCCACAGTAAAGTCTCATTAGTAATCATAATTTGAATTTCCCTAATCTTTTCTAAGTTTCATAAGATGAACCAGAGTATTTAAACATAAAAAGAGAATTGAAAATAAATGAGTAAGATTTATATTGCGCAGAAGAGAAAGAGCTATTTAAATTAAAAACACATTAAAGCAAAAGTACTAGTATATCTGCATAGTAAGAGAAACTAATTTTGTATTTGGTCCCAAGTATCTAGGATAGGTGAGAGGTACATTTCATAGATATTCACTTAAAATGTTATCACAGCTATATAATCACCATTCAGATGCCTCCCAACACATTTTATCTTAGCATTATTGAATGTGGTAGGGGGAGAAAGTTAACGGAACTTGGTTTTCACTGTGAGGAAAAAAACACACTAGTTTTCTTTAACTTGGGAGATGATGTTCTTTAAAATAAAAAACATACAACTCAAGTTGACACCCCTTTTCAACGTAAACAGGTTAGCGTGGTCACTGCCTAGACATCCCTGAAGATCAGGAAAGTGAGTAAACTAGAGGAAGGGGAAGCAACAGAAGAGATGGAATTTAACAAAAGATAATGAATACTGAATCTTTATATAATTTTCTTTTCCTTAGTTGCTAGGGTATTAGAATAAACAGAAGGAAAGAACTGAAATGGTGGAACTGTAACCCATAACATCCTTTGAAATTTGTTATATAGCTACTTATTAAATTGTAATTTGGAAGCTATACCTTTTTTGTATATATGTTAGATTTAACAACAAGGAAATGACTGAAATCATGGTACTATAACTCATAATAACTTTGGAAATTTCCTATATATCTACTAGTTAAATCATACTTTGAAAGTAGTATCTTTTTGTACATATGTCACATTTCATAATAAGGAAATAACTGAAACTCTGGAATTTTAACCTATAATATTCTTTGAAATTTGCTCTCTACTTGTTAAATTGCACTTGGAAGGTTATTACTGTCATGCATATATGTTATTCTACAATAAAAAAATATGATTAAAAAACATAAACTCATCCATGTGTTAAAAGCTGTTTGTTTTCTACAGATTTTTTAAAGGTCTCTGTTATGACAAGTATGGAAAGTCAGAGCTTTGAGTCCCATAGCGCTGATTTCACATATTAGGCCTCATGGTCATAGGTGCTTCACCTTTTCATAACATGATGCAAGGTGCAGGAAATCTCCCCTGAAAATAACAGCACCCAGGGATAAAGTTCTGTTGATCCTCTGTTATCATCTGACCTCTTAGATGTTAGTAAGAGTCTCAAGTTCCCTATGGGAACAACTGCCAACGTAAATTCAACACTCCTGTAATGTGCAACATGCAGAAGACGGCTCTGCAAAGACACGTAGAGTAAAGTTTAGACTTTAAAAAAACATGCAAGTAAACTGCATTTGGATGCGGTAATTGAAAATAATTTACTAAAAGCACATTTTGATCAGGTGCTGTTTTTTTTTGTTTGTTTGTTTCTAGATTACAAATATCCAACAATAGAATACACTTGATTATAAAAGAAGGAAAACCAAAATATCCTTAAAAATGTATTCAAAGTTTTGTGAATAACTTCATGACCTATTACACAGTTAGAGCTTAAAAATGTTTACTTTCTGCAGTTTTCTAGGGGCACATTTGCATGCTTTCTACCTTCTTTTTAAATTCATCTTGCAGAATTAGGAGAATGAATTAAAATCTGGGAGAAACACACAAATTTGCTGAGGGGTGGGTAGAAGCAGGGAAAAGATGAAGCTGCCCAGATTCCAGCAATAAGATAGTAGAGAGGAGTGGATTGAGGTTTTGCAAACCAAAGCTCACCAACACACACTAGCCTAAAATGACCCATTCTCTCCAATTATACTTAACCCAGTCTGAGCTTTCACTCCAGTGGGTGGAATGGATGAGCTGTGAGTGAAATAGTAAAAATCACTCCTTTGTTTCTTTAACTTTTTATTGGGAGCTAACGCACCACCCTTTTAAGGACCCACACAGTCAACTCTCAGACAAGAGCATGGTGCTGTTCATCAACAAATTTGCATTTTCAGAATAGTACTCCCCTCGCAACACCCACATTTATTTAGTGCTTTATAACCTCCACCTTCCAACAGTTGGTGGCAAAAAATCAGCTGATTTCACCTTGAGGGCACTATATTGAGTGAAGTAAGACAGACGCATAAAGCCAAATATTGCGTGGTCTCACCGATATGAACTAATTATAATATGTAAACTCATAGACATGAAATATAAGTTACCAGGATATAGAACGAGGCTAAAGAATGGGGAGTGGTTGCTTATTATGAGCAGAATGTTCAACTAGGGTGAACTTAAATATTTGGAAATGGACAGGGGTGATGGTAGCATGTAACGAGAATAACTAATGGTGTTAAAAGGTGTGTGAAAGTGGTGGAAAGGGTAAGCTCAGAGTCATGCATGTCACTAGAAGGAAAGCTGGAGGTTAAAAGATGGGAATGTATGGAACAGTGAATCTTGTGGTGGACAATGTCTGAGATTAACTGTACAAATATTAGAAATCTCTGTCATGAACTAAAACAAATGTATGACACTATAACTAGAGGTTAATAATAGAGAGGCATATAGGGAAAAAATATATACCTATTGCAAACTATACACTACAGTTAGTAGTATTTTACCATTCTTTCATCAACAGTAACAAATGTACTATACCAAAGCTATGAATCAATAATGGATGCAGGGCATGATTAGGGGTATGGGAGGATTTGAGTTTCCTTATTTTGCCTTTATTTCTTTTCTGGGGTAATGAAAATGTTCTAAAAATTGAAAAAAAAATAAGTGTGTTGATGGATGCACAGCTGTGTGGTGGTGCCATGGGCAACTGATTGTACACTTTGGATCTCTGCATAGTTGGATAGTTGTATGGTATCTGAACAATCCCAATAAAAAAAAATCAGCTGGTTGCAGTAGAAAGAGCAGGAAGCAGATCTGGGAAACAGGCAATTCTATCCAGAGAGGCTCAGAGAGTAAGGTTGTTTATTTTGCAGGAATTTTGTGAGCCAGTTGTTAAATGCAGCCATTATTAAACTTTAAATTATATAAGCTTAAATTGAAATAAATGAGAATAAAAACAAAAGTGCTAAATATTCAAAACTCAGCCCTTCCTAAGTATTTTACAGCATTTTACTATTACTTATACTTTTAAGATTAGTTATATCTACTGGGCCTCGGTGATAAAAATTCTACATAATACTATACTATCAAGAAATCTGCAAATATTACAAATCAGGGCATGATTTATTGCTTTGTTGACTGTCTAGACTCAAGAAAATGATGGAGAAAATTTTAGTAATGTATACTAATCCTATGAGTGTGTCATATCTATACCAATTATACTGTGAATAACACAACAAAGTCGAAGAAATATTTTTTCAGTATTTGAAAGCTATTATCCAGTTCTGCAAAAAATCTGCTCACATCACTGATGAAGGAGTGAAGTTCCAACACTGTCTTCCTTGTTTCAATTTCCTCACACTTCTTAAATTAAATGGAAATATTAACCAGTATTCACATCAGAACTAAAGAACCAAGAGTTCATCAAACGCAGTAAGGTATTCTGTGAGAATTAATTGGCTCTTTGGAATTTACAATAAGTACTGCACTTTTTATTATTATTATTACTTGTTAACTCAGTGCTACACATCCTTTATATAAGCAAAACTTTAATGTATGATATAATACTTTCTCTGAGATCCAAATGGTAAACATTTAGCAGAACTCACTGTCTCCCTCATCCCAAAGCTTTCTGGCTTTGTAAAAGTTGTTGAACTCTATGAGATTCTTCCTGATCTGAGAACTGAGTGCAATAGATATTTTCCTTACAGGAAATTTTAGGAGTGAAATAAAATAATGTTTATGAAAAATCCCTGTACAGACTGCAAATGTTAGTTATTTTCATAAATCCAGCAAATACTTTTCAGGTCCAAATATGAATGCTAAGGACCTGAGTTCCTACCAGCAGGATGCTTACAGTCTAGTGGTGAGAGATAGGCATAAAGGACCTAAAATAACTTAAGGGAGAATGAAATGTGTTCCATGTGTGCCATGAGATTCAAAGAAAAAGAAGGGATTGATTTTAGCTGGAAGACCAGGGAAGACTTCATAGAGAAGAGGGAATTTTGAGATAGGCTTTGAAGAATAAGTTGCATTTGTATCAATTCAGAAGATGTTCATGGAGAGTGAGGACATTCTGAACTCTCGGATGAAACCCCAAGAGTGTTACCGTCACAAATATCACAATATCACCAAAGAAAATCAAAATTACGTTGATAAATCTGCAGCATAAAAAAAACCCTACATGTTATATCTAGGTAAAATAGAAATAACTGTGCTATAGACTATACAAACTGGTGTGCCCATCCCCAACCTTGCAGAATCAAGGGTTCACTCAATATTTACTCAGCTTTTTCCAACTTAAAATCACTCAATATTTATTCAGATTTTTCCAACTTAAAATCCATGTATAAATTATGCCCCAGCTTTCTTTCCTTAGTGAAAGAAAGCACTCAGGTTCAAGTGGATGTTTTATTATATTTTCAATAAAACTCTGTAAAATAGGTCTGATTTAAGGTTGTTTGCATGACAGAAGGGACTTTCCAATGAATTTAAAGAAAAGTAGCCACTGATTTCAAACCTAGGAATACATAAAAATATGTGCCCATTATGTAATGCATGCAGAGCACATATTAAGTGAGGTTTTATGGGAGAGTGAAACATGGAGGCAAGAAAAAAGTGAAAATCTTTTAAAATATTCATGGGAACAAGGATCAACAATTAAAAGAAAAAAATAATATTTTATCCCTCAGTTAATATGTCTTGCAAGGGTTGATATTAGACAGTAAAGTTCAGCGAAAACCTCTTTCCTCTTGCCTGTCAAAATAAGCTACTTAGATGTTTGTGACTTCAAAAAAACCAATTCAAGGCTTTGAAGAAAGCTTGGTAGAGCTGCTACAGAATCTGTTTTAAGTGTAACAATCCCGGGGTGTCTATTACTCTCTGACACACCGAAGTCCTACACCAAAGGTCTGTGGCCTTGACCTCAAGTGACCCGGGAAGAGACCACAGGGTCAGACCAGGTCCCAGTGGGACTTGTGTTCAAGAGGAGCTTTCCTGCGCAAGGCTTTTTTCTTTCCCAGTCTGTTCTCGGGCACTTCCCATGGCGTGCAGAGCCGCCGCGCCAGCGCAGCCGGTTCACTCTAGCCTCTCGCCCAAGCAACTGTCGCCGCCTGAACATGCAGGATTTCAACAAAATCTAAGGCGGGATTGGAAGGGCAGAAGCACTCGATTTAAAAACGCACAGACATACCTCCTTCCTGGAGGACTCCCCAACCACCACCTTTCAATCCGCGGAAGGTAAGCACCGCCTCGCTCTTTAACTAAGAGAGTTGAGCCTGCTTCTGCCTTCTCAGAATCTGAGCATTCCCAGGCACCTTCCAATCTGAAGCAACGTTACTGAGATCAATTCCCAAGAAACAAGAGCCCACAAGTCCCTGTGAAACTTCAGCAGGGATGCGGAAGGTGCCAAAGCCCGGGATCCCACCGAGGGGCGGGGAAATCGCTCAGCCTCGCGGCGCCCGGGCAGCGACCCCCGGACCGCGTGGGGACGCCCGGAGGGACCGCGGAGAAGCCCAGCGCGCGGGGCCGGAAGGGAAACCGCGCCCTCCCGCCGGGACGGGGCACCCGGGAGTGCCCGCGGCGACGGGGGCCCTGCGAGCGGGGCAGCGGGGAGGATGGGGACCCGGCGGGCGCACCGGCCTCACTCGCCGGGAGCTGCGGTTCCGTGGCGCTTGGCCCGGAGGCCGGTCCCGGGCCGGGGGCGCGCGGGGGCACTCACCAGCTGCAGCGCGCAGAGGCAGATGAGCGAGCAGCGCCCGGTGCAGCAGCCCATGGTGCCGGCGGCGTCCAAGCGGCGCGGGCGGCGAGAGATCAGCGTACTCCGGCGCCGCCGCCGCCGCCTCCCGACTCCGGAGCAGCCCCGCCCGGACCCGGCTCGCTGCCCCCGCGGCCACCGCTCGCCGCTCTGGGGTCGCGGCTCGGGCACCTCCTTTGTTAGTTTCCCGGCGGGCCGGGCCGAGGTCAGTGCGGCGCGCGCGACCCGAGCGATCGTTCTGCGGGGTCCCTGCCTCCCACCGTGCGGGTCGGCTTCTTGGGGAGAGGGAGCCGGCGGGCGGGGCGGGGGGCGGAAGGGAGGCCGCAGATGGTGAGTGGGTGAATGTCTGTTTAGGGGAGGGGAGTACGTAGGAGGTGGGCATCTGGAAAGTGGAGTGGGCTGTCTGGGTTGGGGTGTGCGTTGTGTGTGCGCGTGAGTGTGGTGGGAGGGGATGAATGAAAGGGAGTGCCCCTGGGGAGGACCGGCCTGCCTGGGAGACTTGGGAGAGAGCGAGGAGAGAATGAGAATGAGTATGAATGAGCGTGATTTAGGGCTGCTGGTAGTGACGGCGACCCTGGGTGACCGGGTAACTGGGGAATCCCCGGCTGGGCTTTCTCGCCGGGTGTTGTGCTGGAGGGGTGGTAGGCTGGTCCAAGGCGTGTGTAAGGAGGCGACTGGGTTTATTTAGCTGGGCTGCTCCGGGCGGTGGAGAGGGTAGGAGTTTGGGATGGCTTGGTGTCCGGGGAGGCAGGACCCAGGGGCTAGCAGCCAAGCTCGCGCGCCGCCGGCAGCAGAACCGCAGGCACCTGGGGCTCCGGGACTGGGGCGCGCGGGCGCTGCGCGGGCGAGGCTGCGGCTCCGGCAGCTGGGCACGCAGCTCTCCTCGGGGGACTCTAGGCTGGGATCGCCCATGCCCACCGCTGTCCGTTGCCCCTGCAGGAGTCCAGGAGGGAAAGTTGGACGGAGTTGGTTTGGCGAGTGGCGCGCGGGAACCAGCCCGGACGCCGCGAGGAGACTTGGCGTAGGTTTCCCACCCAAACAGCCCCTTGGAATTGTCACCACGCATGAGAGTAGACAGGGTGAGGGAGAAGAGGATGCCTGGCCATTTCTAGGAATGAAGAATGTTTCCAGGATGAGGATGAAAATGATCCTTCCCAGAGAGGACGAAATTGTTTGCGAAGGGCTTGGAAATGGATCATGGTCACGCACACTGAAGAGCCTGGACTAACTCTCCGCGACTCCCAGGGAGATTCGCTCACTTTGTGGACCTAACAGAGCACAGGAATGTTGCAAAGGATTAAATTTCATCAAGGCTCAATGTCAGATTTCTTGGGCACATTGGTGATACCTAGTGGAACAGCGCAAGTGGTTCAAGAGAAAACGGGAGGCATCAACAAGCCTCCTGTCCAATTATCCCTGAAGAAGCTTTCTTCACTACTTGTCACTGAAGTGCTGTGATTCTAACCCACTGCTGCCCTCCTGGGTCCTTAGTGGTATGTTGGTAAGGAAAGGCGAAAGAGCTCTGTGTTTATTAAAACATTGTCTCCATACATGAAAACTCTGCCCAAGACGTTCAGGCATTGCAGAGTTCTGGTTTTATTTCTTTCGCAATTAACTGGCTCTTTCTGAAATGTTCCCTCAAGACCTATGTTTATAACATGGTTATAGCGCCCAGGAACATCCCTGGGGGGTTTGTTTGGAATCTTAGTTTGGACACTTGAATCACCACAGGATATGGGTCAATAACTGGGTGGTTTAGATTTCAATTCTGTCCATCATACTGAAGAAAAAGTGAAAAAGGAATCAGAAGCACCTCCCCCATCTTTTTTTAACCCGACTTCTAAGACATCAGTGATCAAAGACTATAAGGTCGTGCATATCTTTTGCATAATAATCATACTCATCACCATTAGGGAGTAAACAATAGGAAAAAAATGGATGCAGATGAATAAACAAATAATGGAGCAGACAGACCAGGACACTGCAGAAAGCCTCCAGCCATTCCTCTTTCAGAAAGCACTGGAGAAAAGAACTGAAGAGTGAGAGGGTATTGGCATGTCTTTTATCTATAACTTCCAGGAATTATCATAGGCTCATCATTTCCAGAGATTGTGATGAATAATGGTGATAATAGAGATGAAAGCACATTCTTCTCTCTGAATCTTATGTTTATAGTGGTATAGTTTTTTTGTTTGTTTAATTTAGAATGTACAATTTAGCAGCTAACACGCACTAGGCTATTGCCATGTGCCAGGCACTAGTTTACATGGTTTATGTGTATTCACTCATCTAATTCTCACATCGACACTTGGAGTTCAGGGCTGTGAGCATCCCCACTGGAAAGATGTGGAACTGGAGGGACACAGAGTCCAACCAGTCTCATGGCTGCTTAACAGAATGCACAACCAGGTATTCTGACTCCAGAGTTCTTTTGACTTAATACACACCACGCTGCCTCTGAAATTTAGAAAACAAGGGCCACTTACGTACAGTGGAGTTAACTGCTCCCCAGTGTGGGAAGCAGACATAACAGTTTGCACTGAGCCATCATCAAGAGTGAGTGCCCCCCACATGGTGTGATTTCAGGGCATCCAGAGGGCCGTTCTGTACTTCTCCCTTTCCCACGGCCCCCTCTATTGATTGGCCCAGACTGGAGTATCTTCCTTGAATAATTTAAGACACTTGAAAATTCACGTGACTTTAAAAGGAGGAAGGAAGAAGAAGCAAAGACAAAGCAAACTAGTAATGAGCCTAAGTAAATGTGCAAAGCTACCTTTATTTCCCTCTGCAATGTCTTACTTCTCATTTTCAAAATGGAACTGTGTCCTAAACCAAAAATCCTCTCCCCTTCCTTCTTTGTTTCCTTCCTCCCCCCTTCCCTTCCTCTATTATTTTAATTGCTTATCATGTAAAGGGAAGTGCTAGTTGCTAGGTTTGCAGAGATAAATGATGCTACATGCTCTTCTCAAGGATTTGGAGATGGGAGGCTGGGGGAACAGATGCATAAATGGTTCCAGTGCTTTGATTGGGTTTTCTTCCAGTGAAGGTTAGGAGATGTTGCAAAGAGGAATTTCCTGTCTCTTGGGAAGAGGAGATTAGAAGAAAGTAAGGAATGCTAGGAGAATGGAAAGGGTAGGGTCTGGAGAAGAGTTTGGAAAATTTGATGGGTAGAGGAAGTAATAAGCTACATAGAACAGCCAATTGGATAAATGGTTGCTAATGCAGCTTCCTTGCTGTAGAATAGCAGACAAGTCACTCGGCTTCCCTGTAAGCCCCAGTTTTCCCAATTGTAAACTGGACATTGTGGTACTACCTGTCTCATCCGACTAAGCCTAGGCCATTGGGCATTTGCATTTGCTCTTTATCTCCATCCCTGCAGAGATCACAACCTTGCCTCCTGCAAGTCATTGTATCACATCCCTAGAAACCTTTCCTAAACATCCCATCTGAATACAGCCTGAACAAGCACTCTTCTGTACCCATTGGGAAATTTCTTAAATGTGCCACTAATATGTGCTTTTTCTCTGGTGCCCACTTGATATCAGGCCCCACCTTGGAGACCTCCTGGAACAAAGCATATTATAAGCTTGTCCCCTTCCTCCTACTACTGGCTTAACTTCATGACTATCAAACAGACATTTCCATAGCAAAGACTAGGTTTACGGTGGAGCAGTTGAGGCAAAATTGTGTGGACTGCCCATGTGGCTGAGACCACTCACCCTTTTAGTTAAAATCAGTCCATCTGTCATCATTTGCAATGGATGTCCACAAAAATTGGGGGAGGGGGAGGGTGACAGTTTATAATTTATTTTCTTACTCCCTAAGAAGATGAACACTTCTTGCTGTTATAAACACTTTATATTTTAGGATTTAAATAAGAGCCCCAGAGGGCTGATTTATTAGGGGGTAAGGTGAGAAAGAAGTAGGGGATAGATGTGGGGGGAGATGAGGTTAATGACACTGGAAAGCCTGGGGGAAGGCGGCAGGTGGGAGATGTACAAAAGGAAAAAAGATAAAGAAAATTGCTTCACTATCTTTTTATTCAAGATATGTTATTAATAACTCATTTTTAAATTTTGAAAGAGATAGCCAAGCACCATCTTTTAAAATTCCTCTTTGGGATAAAAATAAGCCTCAATAAATATTAACCCTATCATCCTCTTCAGTGGTCCAATAACGGTTTTATCATTGCTGCTTTAATCATAATTACTATAATTAGTATTCCAGTGATATGCATTTAGCGTTTTTCTAATGACATGCTCTCAGCAGCTCTGACTGACAGACACATTCAAATACCCAGAATGGATTGCTGGGTGTTGGCAACCGCCTAGGATTTATGTGCAATAACATTACCGTGTGCCTACTATGACAATACAGGTGACACAAACCCTTCCTTACTACATTAGGTTTTTTTGCTGCCTTCAGCAGATAATGAACTTTCAGAGCATATTTCCTCACATCTGTCTGGTTCAAGAATCAATCCTCTATTATTGTATATTGTGTTGTGTTGTACCCTGAATGAAGGGTAGATGGGATCTCTTTGTCTTTTGCAATCCTTTTGTAAGTCAAAGATAATTTCAAAACAAATAGTTAAAAAAAAGAAACAATCCTATAACATGCATCAGGCATGTGCAGCAATCATAAGCAATACTGAACCAGGTTGCCCGCCAGAAACATAGAAGCTCATGCAAAGTACATTCACTCTGGCCAATACTGAGCTGCTTTAGTTTCCTTAGCTGCTCAGATACTGTGCAATGTGTCAGCTTAGATAATGGGAATTTATTTGCTCATGGTCTTAAGATTAGGAGAACCTCCAAACCAAGGCATCAGCAAGGCGATGCTTCCTCCCCAAAGACCATGGCATTCTGGAGCTGGCTTCTGGGCACCCCTGGTCCTTAGCTTGCACATGACAAGGCATAAGACCTGGGTCTCTCCCTTCTCTTGCAGGTTCTGTTGATCCTCAACTTCTGGCTGTTGCCTCTGGCTTTCTCTCCCCATGTCTTTATTTCATTCCATTTATAAGGGACTCCAGTAATGGGATTAAGACCCATCCTGCTTGAGGTGGACCATACCTTAACTGAGTAAGCTCATCAAAAGGTCCTACTTACAGAGTGCATATCACAGGAATGGATTACATTTTTTTTGAACATCTTTTCTGGGGTCCAAACAGCTGCACACCCCCACACAAGTGAGCCTACTTTTCAGTAATATATGAATGATGGATCTCTTTTTTTGTCCATAGCATTTTTAATATTCACATAAAATTCCAATAACTATCCCAATATGCACAGATATGCAGTTTGTTTTATTTTTTTAAATCAGTGAGACAAGTTTATGACCCAAAATGAACTCAATGCTTTTTCCCATGCATTTTTATTCAGGAAATCTAGAGAACTTTTAAATAACCTTTTAGGGTAGTACAGTCCCATAATTTTCCTCTATCTGCTTAAATAGGAAAATATGAAAATGACATCGGTAGCAAGAGAGAGTGCATAATCGTTTGAAAAAGTACTGCAATTTTATGAAGCAATTTTGAAAATTAGAAGTGGCCTTCTAGGCCAGATGTCATAAAGGCCCTTTCAATTGAATTAATAAATCCCAAAAGTGCCTTCACTAAGTCTGTGCTCTCATCTGAAAGAGGTGTACCCCACCAAAAGAATGCATGTCATTAGAAAGTGTCCTTTCATCTTAGGGCCACCTTGTGTGTTTTCCACTGTATGCCTATACTGAGCAGTGGTATGGTAATTTGGAAGCTGTTATGTACCCCAGAAAAGGCCACGTTCTTCTAATCCATTCCTGTGGGTGTAGACATATTGTGGGTGGGACCTTCTGATTAGGTTATTTCAATTGAGATGTGACCAACCTCATTCAAGGTGGGTCTTAATCCTTGTTCTGCAGTCCTTTATAATAGGACAATATATAAACAGAAGCTAAGAGATGAAACTAAGAGAAGCTCAGAGATGAAACTAAGAGAAGCTGAGAGGCAGCCATTGAAGCCAGAAACTGAAAGCAACAAAACCTGGGCGAGAAGGACCAGCAGATGCCACCATGTGCTTTCCCATGTGACAAACGTGTCCCTGGATGCCGACAGCCTGGCTCAGAGTCCAGGTATCATTCTGTTGATGCCTTGAATTGAGACATTTTCATGGCCTCAGAATTTTAACTTGTAAGTTAATAAAATTCCTGCCGTAAAAGCCAACCCATTTCTGGTATATTGCATTCCATCAGCTTCACCAAACTAAAATAAGTGGTTAGGAATTGATGGATTTTGAAAACAGTGGTAAGTATAGCTCAATATGTAAGCTAAGCCATATATGAAAAATAAATTAATTAAAGTAAAAAATGAAAGATACAGAAATCCAGTCTTTTAATTATAAACAATGCTTTTACGCAGGTGTGTAGGCAAAATCACTGATGCACAGACAGGGTGGGAGGTACACAAAAGTAATTTGAACAAAAAGCACATCCATCTAGAAAAAAGCCTGGTTAAAATGGCGTCCATTAAGGATTTGTAGTGGATTCTGTCACTGCCCCCCTCTTCCCCCATATTCCCCCCACTCTTACCATTTCAGTGCACAGAAGTGCGGCTTCTAGCTGGCAGCACATGGAGGCTGAAGTTCTGGAGAAATAACACCTCCCAGGGGCAACTCACAAGCAAAGACTGACGGGATTTGAGAAAGAAATACCTCAGCTCCCTTGCCCCTCAGAGAAGATAATTTTGAGGTGCATGTTCTATACCATTTCCAGAGTTTCTAGATGGCCCACTGTGGAAATACTCTTGCAGTTTTCAGGAATCATCTCCCAAATAAACCACTTACACTTGACTCCTAGTCTCAGGATCTGCTTCCATAAAACCCAAGCTCAGACTAGGTTAGGCTCACTCAGTCTGTCCATTCTTGGCACCAGGAGCTTGAGTACAATGATCAGTAGGCTTCAACCTGATGTTTTTATATATGAAAACAACCCGAAGGTTTCTTTAAATCCATATTTTATAAAGATGACAAAGAGATTAGCTGATAAGGTCTGAACCCACAGTGTAGGATAAGAACTGCACGCAGCTTATAATCACCATCCTGAGCATCTCAGCCCACTTCCTAGTCCGAGATTTTAACAGTAGGAGTGCTGATATGAATTTCCAATTCCCTCCCCATTAGGGTTAGGAAAAACTCTTAGCAAATGATGATTAGAATAACTAACTCTGTTTTGGTCCACTCTGTGTTTCTCCTCTGGTGTCTCAGTACCCACTATCATTATTTTCCATGACGATTTCCAGTTCCAAAGTGATCTTGCCTTTGTGTCAAGCCAAATATTCTGTCTCTGCTTGTATGTGACTCAAAGTCCATTTTCAATACAATGCCATCATCCTTTGTTTATTTAGAAGAAGTGGCTGCTGACAGGGGCTTTTCCTGCCTACCTTTCACAGGTTCCTTACAACTCCAGGAATGCCTGATTCTCTGTTTGGCAGAGCTTAACTCTTCAGTGTCCGAGACCTCACTTTTGGAAGGAAGGGAAACCTTTATCTCGCCACTCCTTTTGGCAGGAAAAATAACTTCCAGATGGTGTCTAATTTTGAAATGGAAGCCCTTGAGCAGAAACATGCACTTTGCGATGCTTGCTATGGCTTCAACTCAGAGATTTTACCATTTAGTTCCAGAGTCACATGATGACATACCGATTAGTGGCCTGGGTCTTCTTCTTTAAGTCTTGTTGAATAACAGACACTTCCCAGGTCAAAAGAAGGGGGGAGAAGCTCACATCGCTGCAGTTAAACATGAATCTTTGGGGCACACATCAAAATATTATAATTTTTTAAAAATGTGTTAGAAAAACAAGATCATGCTTTGTTGACATAAATCCACAATACAAATCACTGTACTTGGCAGACAGCCTCTGTAGCATGAACTGTCTCTTAAACTGGGTGTGATTATTGCTCAAAAGAATGCTTTGCATAGGTTTAGAATTCTAAGGTGCTATTATATCTTTTAATTTGCTTGATTCTCAAAACAACCTCAAGGTTATCTAGAACAAGTAGCTACACAGCTAGTCAGGGACTGCTATCTCTTTTTCTGCCCCTTAGCTATCCCTTACCATCAGCAAAACACATGTAGACTACATTAGTTAAGGCA
>PVKY010006490.1:0-15913 GCA_004027775.1 Bradypus variegatus
CCACATCTTTGTCCCCTACTTCTTGCCCAGGTGTGGAAGCGTTCCGGAGCATGGTTCTTCAAGGGCTTCCCCAAACAGGTCCTCCCACAGCCCATGCCTATAAAGAAGATCACAGCCCAGCCACCCATCGGGGAGCCTGCTACCCCTGAGCAGCCCTTCCTTGAGCCCAAGCACACTGCCCGGCCTCCAGCTCAAGGTAGGACAAAACAGCTCAGCCTTTCAGGGTGAAGGACAGCTCCTGGCCAACTGGTCTACCTGGAGACTGTCCTGTCATTGTGTCTGTACTTCCATTCAGTTGGTGGACAGTCAGCCTCTGGGTTTGGGGCTAGGATTCCTATGTCCCCTTCACAGCTCACCATACATCCTTCCCAGGAGGGTATCACAAGGAACTCTCCAGCAATGCCAGGCTTCCTGGTAGAGTAGTTAGAAGTACAACAGAAGTAGGAATTAAAGTTAGGAACTGGGAGAAACACTGCCACCAAAATACACACTGGAGCCAGGATGGATTTGAGAGTTGCTGAGAAAGTCCTCCAGCCCCCTGATATTTCCTCTATCAACCATCAGCAAATCTGAAATTGGACTAATTAAAAGGGAATGATGAATAGAAAGGAAATTACCACTAATATTGTCATTATCACCATTACTCAAGTGTATTATTATCAAAGTGATAAAATGGGAGCATCAGAATGTTTTTTGAATAAAGCAACCACAGTTAAAAACGACGACAACTACATTTTAATTGAATGAGACCACTAGGACTGATCAGATAAATTCCTTTCAATAATTTCAGTGAACACTGAGACATGAAATCTGGTCTGAAAGACATTTCTGAACTGGAGTGGAGACAGTGCTTCAGAAAGGAAGATTATAGGTGAAGGTCTCAAAAATTGAAGCACCAAACTATATCTCCTATAAGATAACTTTTTGAGGTATCCAACACAGTGCCTGGCAACCAAAAGGAAATCAGCAGATATTTTCTTCCTAACCAGGCATGAGAAATTTCTACTCCTTGCAGAAAATAGCCAAAATGTCAACATACACTGAGCCCCCAAGGAGTCCCCAGTTTCCACTGCTTGAGCATCCGTCTTCCTGATCCAGCATTACCCGCTGTGGGCTGAAAAGACTGTCATATAGCATAACTGTTGAGAGCTTGGATTTCTGAGGGCCAGAATTCTGAGTTTGAATTCCACCTCTGTCACTTATTAGCTGTGTGAGCTTAGGCAAGTGACCTAACCTCTTTGAGACTCTGTTCCCTCATTTATAAGATTAGTAATTCACTGGATTATTTCGAGGATTAAGTGGGATACTAGATGTAATGTGCTTTGCAGAGTAGAGCTCTTAGTAAATATTGGCTAGCATTATATAAGGTTAATCACCTAAACACAGATGCATACACATACATAAGTGGTATACATTAGTTTATCAGATAAACTCGAGACAAAAAAAATAACTGTGAAAATGTGGTTGATATAATACCCATTCCCCCCATTAGAAAGAAGCAACAGCATCAGTATTGCACAGTGGCACCTAAAGAAAATATTGATAATAATATCCAGTGCTGGTGAATGCTTGGGAAACTGGGTCCTCTATATACTTCTGGTAGGACTATAAGTCCCCTGTAGCCTCTCGGAATGTAACATTGCTGAGTTTATTAAAATTTGCAGTACATAGACCATTTGACCCAGCAATTTCTATATGGGAATGTTTCTGACAGCAATAAAAGTTCCGATGTAAAAATATATGTATATTTATTGCATCAATGTTTGTAGTAGCAAAATCAATGGAAAAATCTAAATGTTCATTAATATGAGAATTGTTGACTTTATTATAGTATATCTACCCCATGGTATATTAAGCATCTTTTAAAATGGGATGATATAAATGTATATTGTAGATTTAGAATTACATCCATGATGTCCTCCTTCAGTATTCTTTTAACAAACGTTTACTAAAAACCTAACTAGTTCCAGGCCCTGTTCTATGCCCTAGGAATACCCTGGTGAACAGACAAAATCCCTGCCCTTACACCATATAGCAGAGGAAATAGATGCTCAAAAAACAACAAATACAAATTTAATATAATGTCAGGTAGTAATAATATTGGGGGAGCAAACTAAAGCAGGAAAAGGAGATAGTTCTTGATCAGAGGCTCCATTTTATGTAGAATGGCCAGAGAAGGCTTGTCTGAGGCATTTGAAGAAACAGACATGGCTAAAGACACCGAAGTAGAGACAGCTGGTAGAACATTTGGGAATCTTTTATGCAAAGCGCCTGAGGTAGGCGCAAGCTTGGTGAGTCCTGGAGACAATCTAATTAACTGAACAAGGCACATTCTAGAATAATATGTACCCAATGATTCCATTTTATTCTTTTATCATACGTGTTTTTATATGCAAAGGAAATAATATGAGATTGTAAACGTGAGCTACATCAGAGAGGAGGTTAGGAGAGAAGATCTTTATTTTTTTAACATATGTTCTTGGGAGTGGCAGATGGGCCCCTTAGTGTGCTCCTTGAGGAATGGCTCCCCGAACACCAGGAAACCAGCACTCATTTCTCCCTCTCTCCAGGTGACACTGAAGACAGGAGGGGCCCAGGTCAGAAGACAGGTGGGTTCTGCTGATTCTGTCTCCTTCTTTGGAATGGAAGTCGTCCTCCCAATTCCTGCCTTGCCTTTCTCCATTTAACTCGTGTTTTTCCTTCCAGGCCCTGACCCGGCCTCTGCTCCTGGACGAGGAAGCTATGGGCCTCCCACACGTAGGGCCTCAGAGGCACGAATGAGCTCATCTAGCCGGGAGTCGGAGAGCTGGGACCACGGCCAGGGTGGGGCTGCCAGTGACTCCAGCCGGAGCCCGGCAGGTGAGAGGGCTGGGAAAATCCAGACAGGCTTCCTGGAGGAGGCGAATATTAGAGAGTGAGGAGAGTGGTGTTTTTACTCATTTATTCATTCACTACTTATTGAGCACCTACTATGTGTCATGTTCCGTTCTAGTGGCTGGTCCTAGTCTATGGTAGAGGAAGGACAGAATTCAGAGGCAATTCTGACTCCATGCATCCCTGATTTTGATTATTTCCCTTTCTTGCTCTAATACCACTTGCAAGAAAAGCATGTGAAGTGCTTGCCCTCCATCCCCATAAAACTACCTGGGGTGGGGGGGCAGGGTATGCCCTTGGCTTTGAGCAAAGTGAGGAAACTTCACTCTCACAGATCTATCTAAGTCCTTTCTTCCCTTGAAAGTGCATCTGCTGTCCTTGAAGTGTGATCAGTGTGGTCAGGAGATCCCTCACGGGGGCTATCATTAGATGCCCAGAACTTCTGACCTCACTTATGGTGGATTGATTTGGCAAGTGTCCACCGGTAGGAATCCTTGATTCCTGAACTTTGAATGAAATGTCCACTAGATTGGAGAGATCCATACCCCATAACTCCTCATATGAGACCTTGGAACAGGTTTATTTCTTTTGTAGCAAGGGGATGGGTTTTGGTCTATGTCACAGGGGCTGAATATTTAGGTAACATGTTGACCTCTGGCCTTCTTCTACTGAATTGGCGTAGCACCTTAGTCACTCTTCCTTATAAAGAGAGAGTTGGAGTGCATATACTGTGCTTAATCTGCTTCCCAGATCTCTAATTCACCTATGGCTCACATGGACAGAGACAGGTCCATGTATCAGATCTGCAACATCACAGAATATTTATTGAGTGCTTACTCTGTGCCAGACACTGCCCCAAGCTCTCCACATACCACTGTATCATTTCATCCTTGCCGCAACTCTGTCATCCAGGTACAAGACTTTTATTATCCGCATTTTAGAGAAAATGGTCTGAGGATCAGAGAGATGAAGCCATTTGCCCTAGGTCACACAGCTTATAATTTGTTAAAACAGAAATTAAACCCATTTCTATCCAACACTAAAGTCCGTGCTCTTAACCTCTATATTACTTTGCCTCCTAAGGAAAGAGACAGTGACATGACATTCCTCAACCAGATTTGGAACCCCTGTCCTCTAGGAGTCTGAGCAAATGCTGCCCTCATCCTTGAAGCTTCTAGCATCCACCTGCTTCACCTCAGGCAGAGCTGCTTGCTCCCTCCTCTGAGTCCCCAGAGTACAACACACAGCTCTAATATAGCATTTATCACCATCTAAAACATATTAAAGCCAAAATCTCTCCCCCTGGTTTGATATTAGTAACATAACTTTTTCCATTAATTCATTGTAACTCCAAATATTTTACTGAGCATCTGCCATAATTTTAGCCATTTGCCAGCCAGCAGTAAGATTCTGGTTGATTGTTGGCTCTTGAGTGTTGACAGATTTGAAACAATAGTTAAAACAACAATAGCAGCTCCATTTATGGAGCACCTGCTCTGCTTCAGGCCTGTGATTGAGCCTTTGCATGCATTTCCTCATTTAATGCCATCAATAACTCTTTGGGGGTAGGTAATATTATAACCTTCCTAATAATAGATGAAGCCCAGAGAGGCTCAAAGAAACAACTTTCCCAAAGTCACGTGGAAGTAGAAGCAAGGCTGGTGTTGAAACCCAGGAGGTCCCTATGCAGAGCCCCTGCTCCTAGCTGCTCCCTGTAATTCCCACTTGAGGGGCTGAGAGCAGCTCAGTGTAAAAAATTCCTAGTACAACTCCCTTGTCCCAGGATGTAATCCTGGAACCTGAGGGTCCACCCTCATGCACAAGGTGGAAACCCCTTCAGAGCTTCTCTGGAAAGGGGCTTGATCGCCCTCTCTGCTCATGCTCTTCGTAACAGGAACCCACTGCCTCAGGAATCCACCCATTCCATTGTTGATGGACTCCAGCTGTCATTCACGCATTGCTCATTCAGCAAGTAAATATTAAACCCCGACTACCAGCCGAGCCTAGAATTAAGTACCAAAGCTAAAGCGATCAACAGGGAGCTCAAGGTCCAGTGGGAGAAACAGCTGAGTAACCTGGACATTGCAATACAGCATGATGCCACCATACAGAGCTGATGACAGCAAGGAGAACAACCACAACAACTCAAGTTTAGAGTGCTTACTGCACCCCAGGCACTAACCTAAATATTTTATATGCATTGTCATTGCTACATGAAACCCTCAAAAGAACCCTGAAGGAGTCTGGGAACCCAGAAGAGCACCTAACCCAGGCTCAGGAGTACCAGAGAGACTTCGTGGAGGAGATGACTTCTAGAGGAGAACTTAGAAAACAACAAGCCAGATGACAGGAAATTCATTTGGAGGGGGGTGAGAGTGCTCCAGGCAGAGGGCATAGCATGTGCAAAGGCCCAGAGAGAGAATACAGCAATTCAGAAGGCTAAAAGTGGTCAGCGTGGTCATGGCATTGAGCACTGCTGGGGTGAGTGGTGAGAGAGGCGCCACCCTTCCCCCACCCTGCCGCAGCGTTGTGCAGTGTGCAACCTGTACAACTGTACCTCACAGCCCTGCCTGGAAGATTGGCAGGGATCTGGGTCGTGCAAGACTTCCTGTGCCAAGCAAAAAGGCTTGAACTGGGGAAAAAAAAAATCACCTTTTACTGGAGACAAAATGCCCTCCCTGATATGCCCAGTTGGTAGTTCTGCTTCTGCCCCAGGCTAATTCCCTGGGAGTTTTTCTTCCATCCCCAGTGTGCCATGGCGGCCTTTGACTTGGGGGTGAGAATAAAATCATCAAACCTCCTTCTCCGCTATGAGATTATCCTGCTCCCTCCACACCCAGTTGAACTGTCAGTAGCTGATATTATTAATTTACCCACCCAACATTCGTTGATCACTGCTGTGCTGATAACGGCAAACATCTGTATAACACACACTCCGTGCCATACACCAGGGTAAGCCCTTTCGTCCTCTCAGTGAGCCTGGGTGACAAGTGCTATCATTATTCCCATTTTACAAATGAGATGTGTCCACTCTCATCTGTTCTTTTCAGCATTGTACTGGAAGTCCTAGCCATTGTTATAAGGCAAAAAAATATATATATAAGGCATAAAGATTGGAAAAGAAGAAGGAAAGCTCTCTATTTGCAGGTCACATGACTATTTTTGTAGAAAATTTGTAAAGTCACAGAATACAAGTTTAAAATATAGGAAGCAGTTGTAATTTTATATATGGAAAGCAAACAATCAGAAAATGAAATTAAATGTTTAAAGGCCCATTTATATTACAGGTGAGGAAACTAAAACACAAGGAAGATAGGCCATTTGCCCAAGGTTCTAGAGGCCGTGGAGGCTATGGAGACAAGCAAACATAGCCCCTGTCTTCTAGGATCTCAGAGCGTTTAATGGGAGGAAAATCTATAACCCCAGGTAGCCCCCAACACTAGGCAATGTGAAAGGAACTCAGAATAGTGTCAACTGCTGTGGGGACTTAGAAAGCAAGGAAATCAAACAGCTCAAGGAGGAAACTATATCCAAGAAGGCTTCCTGGAAGAGGTGACATTTAGCCTGAGCCTAAAGAATTGACTGAAGTTCGATAAGCAGAGATAAAGGGAGAGCGTCTCAGATGGGAGGAATGGCATGAGCAGATGTGTAGAGGGCAGAAAAGCATGGAGTGTGTATTAGACAGTCCGGCTGGAAAATGAATGAGCAGCGGAAGAGGATGCAGGTACACATACCTGGGGCGCTTATTAAAAGGGCCAGTCCCTCAAACCCATTCCAGACCTACTAAATCAGAATTACCAGAGTTTGGACCACAGACTTTATATTTTTTAAAAAAATAGAATCTCAAGGTAGGGACCTAGGTATTTGGGGACTACTGTTGGTAAGGGCATGGCATGCTGTGGCCATTTGGGATGTCTAGCTGGAGCTTGCAGAAGAGAAACCTCCAGGATAGCCTCTCGACTGTTTGGGATCTCTCAGTCATTGTGGCCTCAGCTTGTTACCTTTCTTTTTTCCCCTTTTGATCAAGTGGGCATTTTCAATCCCTTGCTGCCAGGGCCAGGCTCATTCCTGGGAGTTATGTTCCATGTTGCCAGGGAGATTCATTCCCCTGGGAGTCATGTCCCTCATTGTAGAGGGGAGGGGGGTAATGAATTTATTTGCCAAGTTGGGCTTATAGAGATAAAGGCCACATCTGAGCCACAAAAGAGGTTCCCTGGAGGTGCCCCTTAGGCATAATTATAGGAGGGCTCAGCCTCCATTTACAACCCTAAATTTCACAAGAGCAAGCCTCAAGTCAAGGGCTTGATTTATTAAGTAGTGGGCTCCTAACTTCACTTAATATATATTCTATCCCAAGCTAAATGGTCAGTTTCTTACATTATCTTCACTTAGTTGTACAATCCTCATCACTCTAAACTTTAAAAAATTGTCATAACATAATACATCCCAGAGTTCTTAACAGCTGCTAATTATTTATTCCTATTATTAGTGTAAGACTTTGCGTTTTTAAAACTCCTCCAATGACCAATGAATGCTGAAGTTTGAAAACAATTGCTTGAGAGCTTAAAAGCCAGGTAAATGGGTTTGGACTTTATATTGAGGGTACTAGGGAGCCATAGACAGATTTTGGACAGAGGAAAGGCCACCCTCTTACATTTTTATATCACCCACATCTAACACAGGTGTGGTCACGTGATAGGTACTCAAATTCCACCTGGTGACGTGAAATTGGTCAAAGGGACATGTCTGTGTCCCGCTCCCCACACCTGGTCCACCTCAGGAGGGGGTGATTAGAGCCCTTCCCAATCTTTTGGAGTCCAGAGGCCCTCCCAGTGCCCTTCCAATGTAATAAAAGTCATGACACCCACCCTCACCCATGAACTGGAATAAACCCAGAGGTAATTCCATGAGGCGAGGCTGAGGGTGAGCAGTAACTCTGGCCCTAACTCCTTGACAAGAAGCTAGACAGCTCTGCACTTTCCCCTCAGTAATCCTAACGCCCGCCAGTGTTGCCATCCCACAGCCCTGAAATCAATCTATTCCGACTCTGCTTTATGCTACAAAGAGGTGGTTTCTTCCTCAATGTCCCTTCATGTTGGCTCACCCAAACCCCATGCAACCTTCAAGACGGGGCACAGAAGCCACCTCCACCCTGAAGTGGTCCCCATTTCCGCCGTGAGAGGTGCCTCCTGCGTCTCCATCCCCCGTGATGCCACTTGCGTACATATGTGGCTGTTTCTGTTCAGTGTTAAGAACGAAGACCGTGTGGGTTAAGATCCCAGCTCTGCCACTTACCGGCTGTGTGTTCCCAGGTTACAAACCAAGACACTGGGCTTCCATTTGCCTGTAAAATGAGAATAACAGCAATCACAGTTTTTGTCTCATCGAGTTAACTCTGAAGATTTAAGTGAACTGGTACCGGGAGAGATCCCAGGCCAGTGCCCAGCACGTGGTGCGGGCTCACTGTTTGCTATTCGCTGTCTGCCTTCTGGGGCAGGAATCGCCTAATTGCTAAGGACGTGGAGGCTGGGGTCACACAGTCTTGAATGGAAGTCGCACCTTGGCTGCTTCCTAGCTGTGTGTCCTCAGCTATAAAATGGAGACCATAATATCACCTTTGACATTGAGGATTCTGCTAGGGGATGCTTTTGAAGCACTCATCAAATGTTAGTTAGTATTGTTTTCTAGAATCGTTGTTTCAGTGTGCAACATTCTGTCTGGGCCCTGTGCTCCTGGGGGAAATAAGATGCCGTTTACCCATCTTTGCTCAGGGGTTGGCACTTGGTAGATTCAATGAATGCTTGTTGAATGAATGAATGAATGAATGAATGAACAAGGATCCAAATGAACCAACAAACTGTGATACCAATGCAAGACCCTGGGACCAAACCTGGTAATTTGGAAGCCCCCAGCTAGGGGTGGCAAAGTGCCCTCTGTCACAAACCTTCAAGCATCTATCAGCAGAAAGCATGAGTTTAGGAAAGGTGCAGTCAAGCCCAGTGAAGCAAAGGAGTGTGGGGCTTTCTTCCCAGAACATCACACCTTCTGGGTGCCAGGAACGGCCGGTACTTTGCCCCATTTGATCCCCAGCAGCTCTGCGGGAAGCAATAGCATGTGATGGCTCAGGCACAGACACAGGCTTACAAACCAACTGCCTGAGTTCAAACCCAGCTCTGCCACTAACCAGCCAAGAGACACTGGATGAGCTCCTTAAACCCTCTGTGCCTCGGTTTCCCCATTAATATAGTACCTGCTTCAAGGAGTTATGATTGTAGAGATTAACTAAATTCCTATATGTAAAGTCCTTGGCATATGATAAGTACTGAACAAAAAATGTTAACTCATCATTATTTTGAGGTTGGTGGGGTTGTGAGATCCCTCATATATATATGAGAAATCTGAAGTTCAGAGGTGGGAGGTGACCAACCCAAGGTCACATGGCTTATAAAGGAAAAGGCTGGGATGCAAAGCCAAGTCCATGTGAAGACAGAGACCAGATTCTTTCAATATCTATAATAAAATAATAGGACATGTTGAGTGTTTACCACATACGAGGCAATTTGGTCACTTTGCATATATTGCATCATTGTATTTTCACCACAGCCCTATGAGGTAGGACCATCATCCCATTTAACAGAAGAGGAAACTGAGGCCCAGAGAGGATAGGTCATTTGCACAAGGTCACACAGTGTGCACATGGTGGAGTCAGGCTGGCAGATCCTGTGCTTTTCACGATCGTGTCACCACTGTGATTCACCCAGGGTGTCTGAGTATTAAAAAGAGAGAAGCCACTGGAGCAGGGAGTAGAGTCTCAGGGCTGAGCGAGCGGTGGCTGTGCGCCTTCCAGATCCAGGCGGCCTGTCTCGTCAGCGAGGCTAACGAGACCCATGCTCCTTCTGTTTCCTCCGTGTTTGTGTCTGGAAAATGTCTATCTATTTCCTTTTCTTTCCCATTCAGGTTTGAGACGGGCCAACTCCATCCAGGCCTCCAGAGCTGCCCCGGCCTCGACGCAGAGCCCAGCGCCACCTCAGCCTGGGCAGCCAGGTACCTGCCGCCCAATGCCCACCTACCTGCCCAGGTCATCATGCACCCCTGAGCCGGCCCTGCCCGTCTCCCCTCCCTGCTTGCAGAGCCCACTGGGCTTTCTGTAAAGCTGCCGCCACTGCTAAATCCTAAGGTCTTCTAAGACCCTTAGAGTGAGCCATCCTCTGGGCTTGGAAGCTGGAGAGTGTGAGTTTGTGTGTGTGAGCACGTAAGTGTGCAAGTGTGTGTGAGCGTGCGTGCATATGAGTGTGTGTCTTACCCACTTAAATGCAAGAGGTGACAATACTTCATTGATCGTATTTCCCACCTTTGGACATGGACAGTCTACTTTATGTTTTTATCGTATCCATGTACCACCTACCCTCTTATTTCCTTAATATTTTTCTTCAAATTAGTACACTTAAAAAAATATAACTGAGAGAGGTTGCTATTACAAATCCTCTCTCTCTCTCCCAAGGAAATTTTAAGGCCGTTAGACTTTAATAAAAATTCAGGTTTCCCAGTAGTGTAGTGAAAGTCAAGAAGAAATGGTGAGCAAAGAAACGGGTAAAAACATGGGAAAATCTAAACAAATATGGATTGTGTGGGACCATAGAAATAATGCCATTTTGTACAGTTAAAATTTTTAATTATGTTTAAAAAAAACAACCTATGGCAATGGCACAAGGGGAAAACTAGTATTTCTTGCCATAAAGAGAGGGTAATCATAAAATTAATTGTAAAAATATCAAACAGTGTCATAAACTGCTAGGTTTTCCGGCCTGTGGAAGGTTCCGGGCCTGAGGCCTGTTCTCTGTTTGTTCGAAAGGGAAATGCACAAAGGTTAGAGAAGGGTTAGACACTGAGCAGTACCCCAGAAGGCTTCTCATGGTGGAACCAGTGTCAGAAGGCAGCTTTCTCACCTTGAAACTAAAAGTTATGCCAGGCCCCATCCTTGTGGCTCCCTCACATCCCACACGTGCTTTGGGAAATGTAAAGAATCCTGGACCAGTAGTGACCCCACACAACAGTGACCCCAAAGCACCAATTTTTCTGTCATCTCACAAGCTATTCTCACTCTTATCGTTCATGAAGCTCATAAAAACCAGTGAAACATGAAGAGCAAGTAGCCCCATCCCTGTTTGGCAGACGAAGAAACTGAGGGTCAGGGAGGTCCCACAGCCCTGGCCACCTCAGCACGTCCCCTGCTGCCCCTGGGTTGGTGCCCACACCTGTGAAATGAGGACACTGGACACTCTGGGGGAAAGGAGGGAGCAGCCTCCTCTGCTTCATCACTTCTTCTCTTTTCCATACTCAGGGCCGCCGGGAGGCAGCAGACCCAGCCCTGGCCCGGGACCAGCGGGTCGCTTTCCAGATCGTAGAACAGGCAAGTGTTCACCTCCTCCTAGGCCGCCAGGTGGCCATGGCCATCTCTCTCCTGCTCTCCTTGAGGCCTCGGTCCAGTCTACACCCCAAGGCCTGCCTGGTGAACTCTAGGTGCCCCTCTCGAAAATCTGTGCTAAGATCAGATGGAGGATGTCGGTGCACAGTGGTTAGGAGCTCGGGTGCTGGAGCCAGACCACCTGGGTTCAAACCCCCACCCTTCAGTTCCTGGCCGTGGGACCCTGAGCAAGGCACTAACTCCTCTGAGCCTGTTTCTGCATCTAAAAAATGGGAGTGATATAGGACCTACCTCACAGAATTATTGGGAGGATTGAACAGACCAGTACAGATAAAACCTTAGCATGTTGCCTGAGAATGTCCTAAGTCCACTCTAAGGAATAGCGATGATTACTTGTGATATATATGCTTCATCATCATCATCGTCATCTCTACAACTTATTCAATGCTTTCTAATTCACCGGGTACTGTTCTAAGTGCTGCACATATATTAGATAATTTTTTAAAATAACGGCTTCGATTACTTGGGTACCTTCAGGTATTCCCATTTTACAGATGAGGAAAGTGAGGCTCAGTGACATTAAGAAACTGGCCACAGGTCACACAGCTGGAAAGGGGTAGAGCCAAGATTCCAACCCAGGCCCTTTGGCTCCAGCACCCACTCCACTGATCAGCACCCCAGAGATACCTGTTTTGCCTACCTCTGAGTCATGCAGATTCCAAGGCCCTGCTGCACAGCCTGCTGAGTCTGTGTGGGCCCAGGGACCTGCATTTTCGTAAGCTTCCCTAGGTGGCTTTGATAAAGGCAACATTCTGCGAACGGTGAACGACTTCCTGGGTCTCCCTGTAAACTGGAAGTAATCAGCACCCCTTGCAGGGCTGTGGGTGTTTCTGGTTCAATGTTTGCAAAGCACCTGGTGTACAGTAAATGCTCCTAACTCACAGAGATGCTGTAGCACTGTCTGCCACTGTTACGGAACAGTGACTCAACTGCCTCTCTTCTGTCTTCTCCCCATCGCCCTGCAGAGATGGCTCCGAGTGACCCTGGCTATACGGGGGCTGCTGCACTACGGGAAGAGAGGACTGGGGGAGTTGGAGGCTACTCAGCAGTGAGAGCCAGGGAAGACCGAGCCAGCCAGCCCCCAGGCCCCTATTCCCAAGCCTCTGCTGCAGTGCCCCAGCCTGCTGTAGCTACTGCCCGCCAGCCACCACCCCCAGAGGATGATGAAGAAGAAACCAACAGCTATGATTCAGATGAAGCAAGTAGGTGGCACTTAACTGAGAAGTGTCTGGCAAAAGTAGCTTCAGGATCAACCCCAGCAAAACAGGAACCTTTCCAGGCATAGCCCTGTACACCTCCAGACCCCTAACATGCCAAACCTAATCAGTGTGTTACCCGAGTTATAAAGATACAAAGTTATCATACTAAATTCAAAAAATGGTATCAGCTGTCTAATAGGTGCTATATCTATTTCAATAGTTTTCAAAAGATTTCAATTTTTGTCTTTTACAAGTAATTCTGAAATTACTGGACATTTCTTGCATCCATCCATTCAATGATTCATTAAGCCTCTACTCCATGCCGCTCCTACACAGACCCAGAGCCACATGTGACACACACATACTCCAGTGGCACTTATCCTGGGTGTGGCTGAGAGCAGCAGGGGAAAGCTGGGGCGGCCTTTATGAGCTGGAGGGAGGCATGGATGGACAGGGGCACACTCCAAGAGCTCCCGGTGGAGTGGAAAGTCTGGACCCATGGAGAAGAAATGGACCAAAGACTGTAGTCCTTGGCTGGCCTTGGTCCATCGTCCTGTCAGTCACTGTAAAATGGGAAGCAGAGCACTGCCTCCCACCCAGGGCTCAGGTGCCTCCTGAGAAAGTGCTTTGTAATCTGGAAACCATTATTATATAGCTAAAAAAATGCACATGATGTGACAGGGGTATCAGTGGTGAGCAGTCAGAATCTGTGAGCTCTGGGTTGGTGCCAGGCACTATTCTGTGTGTCATGTGCATTAGCTCGTTTACCCTCCCAACAACCCTGCAAAGCAGTTGCTTTTCTATTCCTACTTTGCCGCTAAGGAGGCAGAGGCTCTGAGAGGTTCAGGGGCTCACCCAAGCTCCCCCAGCCAGCGAGTGGAGGGGCTGATGATCAGTCCCGCTGCGGTGGCCCATCAGGGCCGGGGCCGGGTGGAGTGTCCCGTGGTCTCCTGGGCTCTCCCTCTGTCAGGTCTGCAGTCTCAACCTGAAGGAGTAGGGGGAGTTCTACCGTGCCCACCCCCCGCCAGTCTGGGGGCTGCACTACATCCCCTCCCGCCATCTCTCTGCCTCCCTCGTGCTGGTCCTATATTCTGGAGCACCAGCCTCTGCTCCCCGCAGTGCCTTCGCTGACCCACAAGCATGCACGACCCTCCCAGCCTGCCGTCTTGTCCCTGTGATGAGTCTCCTGGGGGGTTATAACAAGCCTGCCTCTGTACTCAACTCTCTGCTCAGTCAGTCATTTCTAAATTTGACAGGTGTTAATTGATCACCCATTAGGTGTCTCAAAGTGTTCTAGGCACCAGGGACACCACGGCAAATGAGACTAACGGAGCTGACAATACTAGAGATAGACCACCATGAAGGAAATTAAATAGGTTGAAAGACTGAGGGTGGCTGCGTTCGATGGAATGATCAGGGAGAGTTTTTCTGAGAAGGTGACATTAAAGCTGGATAATGAGAAGGTGCCAGCCATGTGAGGATCTAGGGGGAGAACATTCCAGGCAGAGGGAGCAGCAAATGCTAAGATTCATTGATTCCTTCAGGAGTTAAATGAGCACTTACTCTGTGCCCTGCACTGTGCACAGTGAACAGGACAGTCCCAGCCTTCGCCCTCAACAGGCTCTCAACCTAGCAGGAGAAGAGCCATTAACTAGGCAATTGCTCAAATGATTAACTGATCACAGATGTGCTGAGGGCTCCAAAGAAGAAGGGCTTCTGCCAGACAGGGTGTCCAGAGCAGGGACTGAGCCCTCCTCTCCTCTGTAGTCTCAGTGCCCAGCCCAGACTGGGCATGTAGTGAGTGCTGAGGGAACATTTGTTGAATGACTGAACAAACATCCTCTTGGTTCCTTTCTCGGCCCCCTTCAGCCACCCTGGGAGCCCTGGAATTCAGCCTTCTCTATGACCAGGACAACAGCTCCCTACAGTGCACCATCGTAAAGGCCAAGGTGGGTGACCACTCAGGAGGTTCTGGCATTCCTCGGGGACCTGGGGAGGGGACGCATTACCAGGCCTGTTTTTTGCCATTGCCAAGTCCATGTGTGACAGTGGCGGTGATGGAAAGATGGCAGGCATTGACCACTGTAAATTCCTTTTGGCGAGGGCCTCCTCCAGGGGTCATCCCAGAGGGCTCTCACTCACCTACAGCCTCCTTCTGGGGTGGAAGGGCAGGGTCGAGACTGTCCAGCCCCAACCCTGGCGGAGGGGACCGTGGAGGCACTGCCACTGCCTGGGAGCTGATGACCACCAGCTGGACAGCTGGCATGGCCTTGGAGCGGCGCCACCCTCAATGTCTGCCCAGGCTCCTTCTGCTGATGTGGCTGTCAGGCTGGAGCAGGGGCCTGTGGTTGCAAATATCAGGACACTAGCATGGGCTTCCAAGGGGGCAGGAAAGTCAAATGAGGAAGGAAGTGCATCCCCAGGCTCCAGGGGTAGCGAGCTGAGTCAATTCCAGATGCCGAGGAAAGCTGGGTGATTTCCAATGCAATTCTCAGAAAGTAATTGAGTAGGATTCCCCCACCCTCCAGTCTGGTCCACATAGAAACATGAGCAAGCACTCAGGAACCAGTGCAATGCTGGCACTGCCGCCTCCTTGCTGTGTGACTTGGGAGAAGTTACTTATCCCCTCTGTGCCTCGGTCTGCCCATCTGTAAATTGGGAATAAGAGTAGTGCCCAGCCCATGAGGATGATTGTATCAAATGTGCAGTGTCATGTGTCCCTCTCTGCCCACATGGTCCCATCCACACCTCCTGCCTTGCTGTCATAATCAACCGCTCTCCCTTTCACTCTTAAAAGTGCCCCAATTTGGATGACAAATGAGGTGTGAAATGTTTGACACAATTCCCAGCTCAGCACATCCCCTCAAGTCAGATTTCTTCAGCAAGTATTTATTGAGCACCTATTATATACCAGCCAGTACAACCAGCACCGAAATGCATTTAAACCACCCAGTGGCCCAGTGAGGTGAATGCACTCATGATCTTGTTTATCTTCATAGGAACCTCTGAGGCAGGGATTGTTGTTAGCCCATTGCACAGATAGGGAAACTGAGGCCTAGGAAATGAAAGCCTGAGGCTACCCCATGGGTAAGGGATGGAGCTGGATTGAATCCAAATCCATTCCCCTCTAGTTTGGGGTCCTTAAACCCACTAATTCACACAGCCTCCTTCTCCACTTCCAGGGGAAAGCCACACCATCTCGGCCCCTCTGAGACGGGTGCAGAAAACTCAGATGCCCATGGTCCAGGCCAGTGGTGGGGAGCAGGTTGGGTGGGAGACATTAGGGAGTGGCAGGGACTGTGGTAAACTGGAGTGAGCAGGCCCACCTTAGTGTTCCCAGCTGCTAAGACCCAAT
>PVKY010006491.1:0-15912 GCA_004027775.1 Bradypus variegatus
TCCTTTTCTTCTTTTCTTTTTGTATCTCTCACTCTTTTCTTGTCTGGAGCAATGAAAAGTTTCTAAAAATCGAACAGAAATGAAATGTGGTGATGGATGCACAGCTGTAGGAGGGTACCCAGGGGCAACTGATTGTAATGGTAAAATTATGTCACTTGAATTATTCACTAATGAAAATTTTTTTCTTTTATTTAAAAAATAAAACAAAACAAAACAAAACGTAAATATACAATGGGGGGAGGAAGGGAATGGGATATTTTGAATGTTCTTTTCTATTTTAATTTTTATTTTATTTTTGGAGTAATGAAAATGTTCAAAGATTGATTGTGATCAACTATATGACAATACAGTGAACAACTGATTGTATGCTTGGAATGCCTGTATGTTATGTGATTATATCTCAATAAAATTGTAAAAAAAAAAGAACCTACTATGTGCCAGATATTCTTCTTGATACTATTCACAGCAGCAAACAAAACAGACTAACTTCCTATCGCTAGAGGGTTTTAATCCTGAGCAGGAATCCCCTAGGTTGTTGGCCAATTCTCTCATCCCGCAGCCCTGTGATGCTGTGTGCTACCTGACTCTACTCCCCAACATATACACACCTTGGAAACTCTCCTGTGGTCACCAGGCAACATGGACAAGGAAGCCCTGGTGGCATCGTTTATAACAGTGAACAACGAGAAACAACCTAACTGCCCACCTACAGCAGAATGGATAAACGGTGGTGGAGCCCCGCAGTGGAATACTATACAGCACTGCAGATGAACTGGCTACATCTCAAACACAATGTAAAGAGAGAAGAGCAAGAAGCAAACATGTAACATTCTACCTACCAATCACTTAGGGCCTAGAAACGGGAACAACATTAGGTATCACCCAGGGAGGCAGAAACATTTAATAAAAGCATCAAGCAGTCTTTCAAGAAAGTGGGTTCTTCTAGAAGAGGGGGTAGTAGGGAATGGGATGGGGAAGCCTGAGCGGGGCTTCCATTGTATTTGAAATGTTTTATTTCCTAAGTTGGGTCTTTGGTTTACCAGTGTTTGTTTTTACTGAGCACTTTGCTCTCTGTATGTCTGGAATATTTTGTTATGCACCAAAAAAGACAAGGACTGTAGAGTCAGGCAGACTTGGATTTAAAGCCAAGCTGTGCTTTGCTGCCGTGGGATCTCTGACGTCTCCCCTATGAGGTGGGGCTCACCACACCCACCCCTCGAGCTCCCAGGACTCTTCTGAGAATTAAATACCAGGTTTGTAAAGGTCCTGGCACACAGTAGGTGCTCAGTACACAATAGCTGCTTTTGTTACTGTCACTGTGAGGAGTCTCCAAAATGGCTGGAAAGAGGAGACCCCAATCCACAGGCCTGAGACGAAGGGAGAAATGGGGTTACTCATCCCAAGGAAGAGGGTCAAGTGGGCCTGCAGGGACTTAGCCGGTGATGCATGTGGGGCTCTGGCGTTGGGCAATCTTGGTCCCTGACCAGGACACATAGAGTCATGGGCCTGGGTTGGCTGGACTCCCTCCCCCACCTGCAACCTCTTCTCAAAGACTCCCCGTTCCCGGCCTTCTCAGGACCCTGCCGGCCAGTGGCCATGCCCTGCCCCACCATGAGCTGGTCGGGAAACCAGGCTCCCTCCCTGCCCAGTTCTCCTGGGCCCTTCCCAAAAGCCCAGTTCCTCATTCTTAAGGTGGAGTCTTACCCACCTGCTGCCCAAATAAATCTGCTGGAGCAACTCTTGCAGGGCCCTGGCTTCAGCAGCTGTGGCCGAGAGGGCAGGGCCCGGTGTCGGTCTCCTGGTCCACATCCCGGCTCAGGGGTGACCCCAGCATCCTCAGCCCTAAGTGGAGGCCGACACTGTGAAGACTACAGATGACAGAATCTGCACCCAAAGGCATCAGATGGCACGTGCCAGGGGCCCAGTCACTGGCTGCTGTTATATTTCAACGATTCTTCCCAGCTTTGACACAACCCCAGTGGCTGCTCTGTTGGACTCAAGGATGAACAAGGGTGAGGAGAAACGTGGAGAGAAGGCAGGAAAGACCTGGAGCAGGAAGTGGGGAGCAGGGGGCCCTCCATAGGCTTCTGGTCACCCAAACCCAATCAAAGAACTACCCTGATGGCATATGCACAAGAATTTATCCCAAGTTCCCAAGAGCCCAAGAGCATTTCTGAGGGCACAGCTCCCAGAGGGCAGCAGCAGGGAATGGGGGTGGCTGAGGGAACATATGTACCCCAGCCATGCCCTTTCCTGCCCCTGCCCCACCCATTAATAAAGATCATCCTGGACCCTGAAGTCCGTGTTGGAGTATCTTCTCCAGGGACCGGGCTCCGGTTCTGCCTCTGCCACTCACTGGGAGTCTTTGGAGGGCTTTCCCTTCTCTGGGCTTCAGTTTCTCCATCTGTAAAATGGATGGGAAGATATCTAAGGTCTTATCAACTCCTAAACTCCCATTTTTTGAGGACTTTGAACAAGTTTTGCCTGCCTTAGGCCCAACCCTCCATGCCTAAGTAACCAGAGCCAGCAAAATTTCCTTCCCCAGGGAGAAGGGACAAAATCCCTAAGTAAGTGAAATCACTGCCCTCCCCCCTACATGGGATCTGACACCCAGGAGTGTAAATCCCCCTGGCAACATGGAATATGACTCCCAGGGAGGAATGTAGACCCGGCATCGTGGGATGGAGAACATCTTCTTGACCAAAAGGGGGATGTGAAAGGAAATGAAATAAGCTTCAGTGGCAGAGAGATTCCAAAAAGAGCTGAGAGGTCACTCTGGTGGGCACTCTTACGCACAATTTAGATAACGCTTTTTAGGTTCTAATGACTTGGAATAGCTAGCAGTAAACACCCGAAACTCTCAAACTACAACCCAGAACCCTTGATTCTTGAAGACGATTGTATAAAAATGTAGCTTATGAGGGGTGACAATGTGATTGGGAAAGCCATATGGACCACACTCCCCTTTGTCCTGTATATGGATGGATAAGTAGAAAAATTGGGGCAAAAAAAAAAAAAGAGCACTCAGTGTTCTTTTTTACTTTAATTGTTCTTTTTCACTTCTATTTTTATTCTTATTATTTTTGTGTGTGTGATAAGGAAAATGTTCAAAAATTAATTTTGGTGATGAATGCACAACTATACAATGGTACTGTGAACGACTGAATGTATGCTTTGTATGACTGCATGGTATGTGAATATGTCAATAAAATTGGAAAAAAAAAAAAAAAAAAAACCCTGAGTAGGGTCAGCTTGGCCCTGCCAGTCCCACACAAGCCCAAGAGAGGTAATTTATAGCAAGACTACAGCTACCAGGTGGATGAATCTCAGCAGGAGGGAAAATGAACAAGAAAGTTTGCACGGAAATATGGAATCAGCAGAGGGCTAGTTATATCCAAGTCATGCATTCATAAACTTTCCCTCTTAGCAAATAAATTTCGTGGCCTTTCAATGGAGCTGAGTCTGTACAATTCCCAGGGCTGTTTTCCCATCAGCTAAGGAAAAATAATGAAACAGACCACGCAGGCATGTTGTAAAGAAGTGATAAGATGTATTAAAACGGCCTGGAACATACTAGGTGCTCGCTGAATACTGGCTCCACGCCAACCCCCACATCATCTTACGGGGCACCCCTGGCTCTGGGTAGGCCCCCGGAGGCACTGGCTGCTGGTTCCCTCCAGCTTGCCTCAGCCCCCCGCCGCGCCAATGTGCAATCCGGATGTTTACACTGGCCAGTCAGGGCCCTCGCCTGGCCAGGCAGGCTGAATCAACACATACATCCACAGGGCGCCTGCTTCCAGCTTCCGCAGACCCCGGGGGCACCCTCAGCCCACTCTGGAGCCTCTGTTTACAGACTCTCCCACGGGTTATACTGCAGGTTTGCTGCTTCCAGCTGACACCTGGCCTGACACCCCACCCCAGTCCATGACCATCTCCAGACGAGGGGCAGGGGGAGGGAGGGGCAGGCTCTGACGGTCCCTGGCTGCATGACCTTGGGCAGGTCATGTGATTTCTCGGGGGCTCAGTTTCCTCATCTTAAAATGGGGATGATAACAGGGTCTACCCTACAGGGGACGATGATGTTTAAATGAGGGAAAGTGATGAAGGCACTGAGCATGGTGACTGGCTCATGCAAGGTACTGGAGAAATACGCATTGAAAAGTTTTCATTACTGTTATGGGTCACTGTGGAGTTCGGCCCTGAGAGCACATCCTAAAAATAAATCATAAGAAATTCTCGGTGAGAATGGGCCACTTTGCATGTATTTTCTTTTCAACTTCCCCCAGCCATGCCAGGAGTTTTGGTGCATCTTTACCCCATGTGGAGAACTGAGGCTCAGAGAGGTCAAGTCGTTCACACAGGGTCACACAGCCCCCAGTTAAGTGGAAAGATGTGTGCCTGATCCAGAGCCCGTGCTCTTAACCACCGCACTTGCCCACATCCCTATAGGGGCCTCATCTCTGTCTTCACTCCCCACCTTCCCTCCTTTTGCAGAGGCTTCCCGAGAGGTCCAGGCACCCACCCCTGGGGCCGTGCAGGTTCTGGGAGCTGCCAGCTGCTCGGGCTTGGCTATGCAGCAACTTGACTGTGATGCTCTTCCCTCCTCCCGGATCTGAGCTGGATCCTGCTGCTGTCGCGGGGCTTCCTTATGTGGACGAGGCAGAAGGAAGCAACAGTTGACTCATCTACCCCATGTCAGGCACCACGTGGACATTTTCTCCCAAAATACAATGTGCTACAGGTGTTATTATCCCCATTTTAGAGAGGAGGAAATTGAGGTTTGGAGAGGTGAAGTCACTTGCCCAGCGAGCGGCAGAGCTGGGGCCTCAAGCCAAGGCTGTTCTGACTCGAAGGCCACGATCTGATGTGATGCTGGGCAGGCCGTCCCCTGGGGGAGATAAGACGTGGACACAAACAACCCTGACACAAACCAGAAAGCGATAAGGGCCTTCAGGGCAGGCCCGATAAGGGGCTGGGGACATTTACAGAGGGGCTCAGCCTTCCTCCGGAAGTCTTTATGGGAATAACACAAAGAGGAATTCCCTTTCAGGATGAGTGAGTCCTGGCGGCTCCCAGCAGCCATGCCCAGGAGGGGCCTGCGGGAGCCAGGGCCTGGGCGGGCAGGGCCCACATCGGAAATGCCTTCCCCTGGGCAGCTGTGGCCGGCCCTGTGCCTCCGGGTTCAGCTGAGCACCATCACAGGTAATCCACATTTCATGACACCTTCTATATGCCTGGCCGGTGCCAGGCTTGGCACAACACACATGATCTGATGCCATTTTCCTAGCAGTCCTGTCATGCAGGAATTACTTTCAATTTAGAGAAGGGGAAACTGAGGCTCCGAGAGGGAAGAGGGCTTCCTCAAGATCACACTGCTTAGAAGGGGCAGCTGTATGGGATTCCCAAGTGCGAACGAAACAGCGTGGCATCCCTGACCCCCTCTCTGACCTGGTCCTGCCTCCCACCTCCACCTGGGGCTCACAGGACTGCTTGTCCAGGCTCCCTGACTGCTGCCCCCACGTGGTTCCCATGGGCAGCCAGGACAAACTCTGAGGTTGGCATGACAGCCCCCATTTTACAGATGAGGGAACCGAGGTGCAGAAAGACGTCCTGTGTGTGTGTGTTGGGGAGGCCCAGGGCACTCGCTGCTCCCCTCACTGAGCACTGGGGACAGGTCAGAGCCACCCAACTCTGGCCTCCTCACCCTGTGGGGAATGTGATGGCCTTCCTCCCAGCTGAAGCCAAGGAGCCTGTACAGTTGCCATGGAAACAACAGAGGATGCTGTGAGAGCAAGAATCGTTAGCCAGACTTTCTCACTGGCTAGTGCGAAGGGCAGGCTAAGGGCACAAGGCAGGCTGTGCCAGGACCTGGCCCCGGGCTCAGGCAGTGTCACTGCTGGCATTGGGAACGGGACACCAGGGAGGCAATGTTATTTGGGCTCCAGGAGTCGGGAGTTGGCCTAAATACCTAGCCAGGTAAGAAGGAGAAAACCCAGAGACAGAAAGGAGAGTCAGAGGAAGAAGAGCCAGAGGGACAGTCAGAGAGCAGAGCTGGAAGGACGAGAGGTCTAGATTTAGCCATCAGAACCTGAGTTGGGATTACAGGCCTGGTGTCAGTCTTCTACTTTCTTCACACGAGTTCTGTCACCTGATCCTCTAAACTGCCCTGCCCCACAAAAGATAATCCCCAGTCTGGGGGAGAAATTGAGGCTGGGGGTGGTGGCTGATGGGACAAGCCCGAGATACAAAGTTAGGGGTGATGGAGAAAGAGAAAAGAGGTGAGGGACAGGGAATGCAGACAGACACAACCAAGGTGCCTGGGGAGAAGGGAGCGTGCTGGGCCGAAGCCAAGGCTCCCAGGGCCCAGGGACCCCTCCAGGGAGAAAACCCTCCTCCCTCACCACCAGCTAATGCGGCTCATCCCTGCCTTCCAACCATTGTGCAGAGTGCAAAGAACACTGCTGTGAGAGTCCCAAGTTCAAGTCCATCCCCAGTGCTCACTTGCTGTGTGACCTTGGGCAACTGCCTTTTCTAGGCCTTGCAGTTTGCTCCTCTTTAAAACAGAAGCACAAATTCAAACCCTGGTTCTGCCCTTAACCAGCGGTGTGTCCTCAGGCAAGTTGCTTAACCTCTCTGACTCTCAATTTCTCATCTTTATAATGGGTCTAATAATGTATCTGATAAGATTAATTAAGATTATGTGGGTTAAGCACTTAACCCATACTAGGTCCTCAACAATATTTTTATAATCGGTGGGTCTCAATCAGGGGCAGCTCTTCTTCCTACAGGGATTTTTTATATAAGTGGCAGCATTTTTAGTTGTCACCCATTTTAGTTGATGGGTGGAGCACTAGCATTTAGTCCTGAGGACCATGGTTGCTAACCTCCCACAATGTGTGGGACAGTCCTACAAAACATAAAAGTGGTCTCTCTAAAAGTGTCAGTAGCACCTGCATTAAGAAGGTCAAAGGATCCTCCCAGGGCCCTTGACCTTGACTTCCAAGGCCAAAAGAGGCAGTGCAGAGCGGTTGGTTTCTGGGTCAGTCAGACCTGCTTTCAATCCATCTCTGCCACCAACAAGCTATGGGACCTTGGAGATATCACATCACCTCCCTGGGCCTCAGTTTTCCCATCTATCAAAAGGGAATACTGATTCGTGCCTTGCACTGCTCGAATGCAGTGATGAATTCCAAGTATTCCAGTAGCACACTCAGTGGCAGGAGCCACTGCCATCACAGAGCAGGACAAATGGTGCTCTGAGGGTGAGTGGGCCAGTGGGCAGGGCTGCGTGGATTCCAGAGTTAGCAGAATAGCCCTTCCACACCAGGACCCATTAAAGCCCAGCATGGGCCAGACTGCGTGGCTGTGCTACTGTGGAGCCCTCCTCCTAACAGGACTCAGGGAATGCAGCCATCTGGGTGCTAGCACCTTGCGGATCAGAGCATGGGCAGGTGTGGGGGGCAGGTGGGGGTTGGGAGGGACAACTGGGCACTGCCCTTGCTCCCTGGCCAGCAGACACCAAGTCTGGGCTCCTGAGCTGGGAGGTGACGGGTGGCTGGGGCTTGTACAAGTCTCTGTCAGCTTGTATCTGAAGAAGGGCAGTGACAGAAGGAGGGAGGAAATGCATCCTTTCTCAGGCATCTGACTACACACCCAGAATGCTTAGAGTGCTTTACATTCCTTATTTTATTTGATCCACCCAACAACTGCACAAGGTAGGAGGTCCTGTCCCCATTTTAGAGACCAGGAGACTGAAGCTCAGGCAAGCTAAGTGACTTGTCCAAGGTCACACAACTAGGAAATGATCAAGACTCTCTGTCTGCACTGTCTTCTCTCCTTTCTTCTCCCCCCACCCCTAGTCCCCATTTTTATACCCCATTCAGTGACCTCCTGTTGCTCCAAGGAGAAAGAGAAAACTCCTGACTGGGTGCACAGGACTTTGGGCTCGGGCTCTGCTCCCCTCTCTGGCCCCATTTCCCAACATGCCCCCACTCCCCACCCAGTCACTCCAGCAACACTGCTTTTCTTTTAGTCCACATTCCCTTACACCACAGGGCCTTTGCATGTGCCATTCCTGGTGCCTAGAATCTCTTCACTTTCCACCTAGTTAACTTTGCCTCTCTTTCAGATCCCAGCTAGAGAGTCATGTCCTCAGGGACGCCCTCTCTCCAGCCCAACCAGGCCAAATCCCTCTAATACAGGCACCTGGACATTTGTCATTGCTGCAATCTCATGTTTGTTTATGATTATTTGATAAAGAGCCTTCTTATCCCTATGCCCCCCTTCCATTGATTAACAGGTAGTTGTAAAGCACCTACTAAGTGCTGGGCACTGTCCAAGGTACTGCAGAGACAGTGAAGAACAAACCAGATAAGGTCTCAACTCATGGAGTTCATGTTCTAATGGCAGCAAAACAGAGAGGGCACAGCACACGCCAAGGGCTGGAGATGGGAGACAAGAGTAAGCTGTACTGGAGGACGTGTAGTTCTGTTTGGGTGAATCAGGGAGGACAGGGTGGGGAACGGCTAGAGATGAGGCTGGATAAGTAGGCAAGGGCTAGATCACGATGCATCCTAGAATTCAGATGGAGGAGGTTAACTCGGTCCCCAGGGTAACAGGGAGCTATGGGAGGGTTTTAAGCAGGAGAGTGACATGGCTAGATATGAACTTCAGAAAGACAGTTGAGGCTGTTGCAAGGAGGAAAGGGTGGAGGGGCAAGGCTGGAGGCGGGAGGGCAAGGTGGAAGCTTTGCCTTAATCTAGGCCGGATGAGTGGCCAGACAGAGGACAGCAAGGGCGAGGGTGGAAAGAAATGAAAGGACTTAAGCTTGGGAGCAAGCAGCAAAATCAACAGAACTTGGTGACGGATTGGAGGGGTGGGGAGTCGTCTAGATGATGCCCCAACTTCCACTCGGGCAACTGTGTCTAGTTATGCAGGGTGAGCAGAACTCAGGTTTGAGAGGTCGGGGGGTGGGTCCAGAAGTGCCCTTCACCAGGGTCTGACGGGAGCAGGGAAAAGAGGAAGACAGATGGAGTCTGGGGCAAAGAAAGTGGGAAGAGGCAAATTCCCAGATTGAAAGGCAGTCTACAAATTACCTGGCTGAACTCCTCAAGACTGCCAAGGTTCTGAAAAACAAATAAAGTCTGAGAAACTGTCACACACTAGAGGGGACTAAGTAGACCCAATGGCTGAATGCAACAGGGAAACCTGGATGGGACCCTGGGACAGAGAAAGGACATTAGTGGAGGCACTCGTGAGTCTGGAGTTTGGTTAATAGTAATGTATAGATGTAGACTTGTTAGTTGCAATAAATACGCCATGGTCATGAAACCGGGAGAGGGGTATAAGGAAACTCTGTGTTATTTTGCAACTTTTCTGTAAACTTAAGGTTAGTCCAAAATTAAACATTTATCTAAGAGCAAACAGCCCACATTGCAGGATTCCCAGTCCCAGGGACTGACTCTCCTGAGACACAGAAAAGGGGAGGTTGAGAAAGGAAGTTGGCCGGGGCCTGGGACGGCGATGCACATGGACCCAGAATCTGGGGGAAATCAGGAATATGTGCTGCAAGTCCCCAGGGCCTGGGGCTCCACGGTCCGGGCCATTTCCAAATCCAGTGCTCCTCACACTTTTCCCCAGTGCTCTGAGAGGAGGGGAGAGTGACCGCGGCCCCCTGGGAGGGTAGAGGACTTGGCGAAAAGCCTTCCCTGAAGCCTCATTATTCCAATTTTAAACATTCATGCCAATTCTGCATTCTATTCCAAAATAGTACCTTTTTGTTTTTACTATAAATGTAGCCCACTGTGTTCCCCAGAGCCTGTTCCTGCTATAAAAATCAAGCATGAAATCTCAAGAGTAGACAAGTTGACCCCGGGAGAGTGGGGACAAGAGAGGATGGAGAGCTCCGGGAATAACACAGTTGGAGAGAAAGAGGAGGAAGCAGGGAAGGGAACCAAAATGTGCATGGCTACTCCAATGGGCTGACACTGTGCTAGGCACTCACACTCATTCATTCATTCACTTTCTTACTCACTCATTCCTTTTACAAATATTTGTGTGCCTCCTATGTGCCAGCACTTCTCTAGGTGGGTATAACAGGGAATAAAACAGACAAAATTTCTTGCCTTTGTGGAACTTATATACAAGAGGGAGGAGAGAGAATAAATTTTTTAAAAATTAGTAAAATATGGATTGTGTCAGATTATGGTAAGTGCTAACAAGAAAAACTAAGCAGGGAAGGGGGACAGAATATGGGAGGGGGGTACAAGTTGAAAAAGGGTGGCCAGAAAAGCCTCTTTGACAAGGTGACATTGACTAAAGGCAAAGGAAATGAAGCTGCTTCGCAGATGTTTTCTCACTTATTTTTCACAACTGTGGGTAGAAATGATTTCCCCCATTTCATTTGTTTTACAGAGGAGGAATGCAAGTCTCAAAGAGATAAAATGATTTGCTTAAGTTCACCCAGAAAATACCTGGGAAGGAAAGCATAAGACCAAACCCAGGCCCATCAGTTCCTCTCCAGGCAAGGTAATTAGGAGCATCCCTAAGGACCCCTCCCCAGGCCCAGACAGACATCACTAAGCAATCACACCTCTCTCCCCCACTGAAGCCCAATTGCCAAATCCTCAGAACAGCCACCACCAATCAAGAGGTGGTTGAAAAGATCACAGGGGACTATGGAGAAGAGGATTGGGGTTGGGGCATTTTTGAGGTAATGAAGAGCACTTCGTTACCCCCTCCCCTGCATATACCTTCTAAACTTGATCAGGTGATCGGGTTTTAGAGAGGTAAGGGGTAGGATAGACTAGCATGAGGGCCCCGGGTGGGTAGAAGTTGGGGGCAGGGGGCACTGTTGGTTGTGGACCATCCCCAAGAAGAAAGACCATCCATCAGTGGCCCCCTCCCCGCCACATCCCAGTACAGCTCTGTCCAGATTGACCCCAGTTGCTGTCATAGCTGTGCTTTATTGACTTCAATGGGTCTGGCTGCCCCATCCTACAGTCTCCCTAGAATCCCTCCATCCGTGGTTGGGGTGCTCCTCACAGCTGAGAATCAAGTTTGGAAGGGACCCCTCAAGAGGGGATCTACCCACCTTGCCTCTTTCCCCCTTCTTCTTCCGTAAAAAGAAACATTTCAGGGTTGAAGAGATGACTCACTTTTCCCAGCGAGGGCCAGGGCTGGGCTGAGTCAGGCCCAGGAGCCCCAGGTCACCAAATCTGCCCCCCTGCTTGGCTGAGATGGTGCTGGGCCACAGGAGGCAGAGGACAAAGGGAGGCCAAGGCCAGCGGCCCACAGAGCAGACAGCCTGCCTCTCCCCACCCAACCCCGAATGTGTCACTGGGTGTCACCCAACTCTGCTCAAATGGAACCTGGTAGAGAAGAAACATTCCTCCAGACCTTCCTGAAAGAGCTTTGTTGCTGACTCATTGCCATCTGGGGACAGCAAGAAAATGCACAAATCATCAAAGAAGGAAAGAATGGCTCCATGAAGCAATCTCTTCCATGGAGGGACCTGAGCATCATCAATGCAAATGCTCCTTACACTTCGTTCTGGGTTCTGTTCTCTAAAGATGCACACTGCACAACAGGTGGGGTTGGCATTGGCCACAAAGCACAGCTTTGTAGACAGAATCCTGTTGCTCCATTAACTGACATTACACACTCAAGATGTGCACCCAATGACAAGATGAACGATAAACTGGTGCCAGGAATGTCAAGCTGGGACATGAAGCATCTTCTCCATCCCAACCCTGTCCCTATTTTAGACCTAAGGGTATCCTCCCTCCCTCCATTCATCTTTCCCTGAGCATCGGCCGAGGCCGAGGGAAATAGTCCCAACTAAAGGGTTTGCATGCCTGTAGGACAGGGAAGTGCCAGCTCCTCATCCAGCTGGGCACCTGCTTTCAGTTCCCTGGTCCCTCCCAAAGGGTACCATCTCCCTCCCCTCCCGAGAGCCTCCCAGGTGGGCAACCTCTTCTTCTCCTCCTTTGCTGGCCTCCCTCTCTTTTTGCTGCCGAGGGCCTTTCTGAGCCACAAGCACATCCACTCTCAATCTTAAAGTTGGATGTTCCATGGGGGCCTGAAAAATCAAAGAAACAAACAAAAAAAACAACAAAAAAACAGAGGCTCTAGAACCAGCCAGCATCCTGGCTCTGCCACTTCCCAGTTGGGTGGCCTTGGCTGAGTCACCTCACCTTGCCAAGCCTCAGCTTCCGCATCTGTTAAATGGGGAGACAATAGGACTCATCTCTTTAGAGCTGATGCCGGGATGAAATGAGTCAATGCACATATGTCGCTTAGCACAGGCCCCGGATCAAAGCTAATTTTAATAAATTGCGACTCCCAATTCCTGGTCCATGGAGCAGACACGTAACTGGTAAGAGAGAAATGAGAACAGGTGGTATAAGGAGCTATACAAAACCAGCCCTGGGTATTGCCCCCAAGGAGAGCCTGGCCTCTCTGTGAAACCACTAACAGCTTTTTCACCAACCTCTCTCTTCTTTCCAAACCTGCTGCCAACCTCCCAATGGTGCAGCAAGCTCCCTACTGTGGGGAGGGGACTTTTTTGATTCATCCTGAATTTGCCTCACTCTGACACATCAGGCTATCAGGACCAGGGGGCTGAGCCCATGTCTTTGAGTGTTTTCCTGCCCCCTCAGCCCTTGTCCTTCTTCCACCCAGGGTTCCGAGCCACCAAACATTGCTTCCCAGGCTCGATTCCACACAGCACGCCACCCCCTGAACAAAAATACCCGGGTGGGGGAGGGCCACAAAGGCTGAACAAGGGGATGGCAGGAGGAAAACAACGTATTTCTTGAGCACCTACTATGTGTGTCTGTGTGTGTGTGTGTGGGGGGTGCCCAGAAGTATGGGGATCAAGCCCCCAGAAAAGAGATCAGGCCCAGAATCAGGGTTCAGGGGCAATTCCTAGGGAGAAGGGGTCTAAGAGGAGAGTGGGCCTTAGAACCTAATGAGAAAAAAGGGTGGCCTGAACCCCAAAGAGAGATCCAAGGGCCAAGGAAAATGGGTGCTTGGATGCAGTGGGGTGAGGTACGTACTGAAACGATGGGTACAGCTGTGCTAGGTCCTAGGAGGGGGTGGTTTAAACCAGGGTGGGGTGGTGGGGAGTGGCCTGCAGAGCTACAAATTCATTTTACTGAGCATCTCAGAGGCCTTATTTGCTGGGCAGAATTAACTGGAGGAAGAAAAAGGAAATCTTAAAATGGAAGCCAACAGGTTCCAGTTCAAGATGTTCAGATGAGGGGTGTCTCCATAGTTCTGGGGAGACCCCACTGGGCAGAGGCCCAGGCTTTGGCCCGTGTCTCTTTCCAGAGCTGCTCAAACGGGAACACTTTGAAGACCCGCACCCCTCCCCCAGACAGGGGCTGTTTGTGCACAGTGGCTCTAGTCCTGGCTCCCAACCCTCTCTCCCTGCCAGCCCAGCTTCTGTGGAACTCGGTCAAACCCTGGGGAGGGCAGGGTCCCCTGGGGAGGGCAGAGTCCCGTGGGCCTGGGCTCTCGGCGCAGGGGTCACAGGGAAACAATCTGGAGGTCAAAGGGCTGCCAATCCCCCTTCAGATGCTTCAAAGACAGATCTGGAAAGCATCCCTCTCCCCTAGAGCCGCCAGACTGTGGGGTCAGGGGTGGGGGAGAATGAGGAGGGGGCGTAGCCACCAGAAGGCCTGGAAGAGGGTGTCTGCGAGAGCAGCTGCCAGGAATCAGGGGCCTCCGTCAGAGTTTTCGGTGGAAGGCCCTGGGATGTGAGGCTCCTGGCTTGGCCTCTGGGCTCTGCTGCTGACAAGCTGTGGGACACGGGCAGCCTCTGTGTCTCATCCACCCAGGAAATGGGCTGAAGGACCCCCACCCCCAGCCAATCACCGACTCCTGTCAACTCTATCTCTGAATAACTTTGTCCCCTTCCTCCCCCTTGCCATTCTTTCCAGCTCTTCACAAAGCCTCGAATGACAGAACCACAAGAGAAATAAATCATAACAGCTCCCATTCGCTGAGGCTCTACTCTCTACAGCAATCATCTCAACCAGTCTTCACCACAACACTGTGAAGTAGGTGCTACCATCATCCCATTCCACAGAGGAGGAAAACAAGGCTCAGAGAGGTGAAGGCACCTCACCCAAGGTCACAAGGCTGGGACTAAGTGGCAGAGCTGGGACTAGAACTCAGGTCTGCCTGGCTCCAAACCCCACATCTTAACCAGAAAGAGCACTGGGTAAGGAGTCTGGAATTTGGGGTCTAAGTCCTGCCTCTAACATGCTGTGTGGCCTCAGGCAAATCTCTTTCCCTTTCTGAGCCTTTGTCTTCGCACCAAGGATTTGGTCTGGATGACTCCAAGTCCCTCTTCCAGTCAGACCGTGTGTGACCGTGAACTCCCGTGCCCACCCTTCCCTCTCCCCCACATGCTGTGCCCGGCAGCCCAGCAGGATGTGGAATAAACACCCACTCGCCACATGAGCAGAGAAAGATGAAGTGTCATCTTCCCATAGCCGCCTCCTGCTGCAGGCCAGCCCAGGACACCCAGGAACCACAAAGCCACAGGATTTCCTCAGGCCTGGCCGTGGGAGAAGAGCCCAGGGCCGAGGCATCCCCTTGCAGCCATCACTTCCTCCACCCTCACTTCTCGGCACGGAGCGTGGGAGCAGGGAGGGCAGTCTCTGGCTGGGTGCCCTTCTGGCCCCTTTCCCTGGGCCCCTGGGTTTGGGTGGCAGGAAGTGGTCACTTTGAGAGAATCCCAAGCTCACCCTGGAAGGCTGAGTTCAAACAGAAGTTTCTAGGCAGGGATCTCTGGCAGAAAAGGTAACTTTTACCCATGATGCTCTGCTGCCACGAGCACTTCCCAGCATCTGGTATGCCCCCCACCCCCATCTACCTCTCTCCCCCATCCTCTGAAGTAGCTCCTAAAGTCCCATACAAATCCTGGAGAAACATAGGCCTCCTCGCCCTAGGACGGGGTGAAGTTACTGGACACCTGTCAACCGACACCAGCAACCACTTCTGACCTGGCCTTCCCGCCTCACTCCTGCCCCCTGCAGTCCATGCCCCACATAGCAGCCAAGACTTCTCTAAAACCAGATGGAGGCATCCCCCCATCACTCGGAGTAAAACACATACTTCCCTCCATGCCCGACAAGCTGCCATGGCCTGGCCCCGTCATGCCCACCGCGCTGGCCTCTTCCTACCCCTCTCCCCCTCACTCGCTCTGCCCCTGCCACACTAGTCTTCTCGCCACCCTCGACATGCCAATGTCACTGTCCCTGTCTTCGGCCCTTTGCACCTTCTGTTCCTTCTGCTTGGAACTCCCTTTTCCCAGATCTTTGCCCAGCTGCCCCTCTGCATCTTTCAGGTCTCAGCTCAGCTGTCTCCTTCTTGACCACGATCTAGAGCAGCACCCTCCCCACCGCACAGGCACCCTGCACCGCGTCACCCTCTTTTCTTTCTTCTCTCTGAAATGATCTTTCTAGTTAGTTTGTTGGAAGATTTAGTCTCTGTCTCTCTCCTCGAGAATGCAGCTCCCTAAAGGCAGGGATATGGCTGCCCCCTTCATTTCCATCCCTACAATGAGACAGGACCTCATTTGGTCCTTCAAACCCTGCAGATGAAACGCTGGAGCTCAGAGAGGTGGAGTGACTTGCTCAAGGTGCAGAGCCAGGAAGGGGCAGGATTCAGACCCAGGCCTCTCTGATCTAAGGCCACCTCTGCCAAGCCTCCTTCAGGGGGCTCTGGGGGTCATACCCAAGGAGGGCTGAGTCACAAGGAGGCCCTTAGAGAGTACCAAGAACAAAGAACCTACCTGCTTTCTGAATGGTCCTTCCGCAGAGCTACGGGGCAGCTGGGACTCACCAGTGGGGCAGGCAAGACCCTGGAGGTGGAGCAGCCCAGAGCCAACAGGGACAAGTG
>PVKY010006492.1:0-15911 GCA_004027775.1 Bradypus variegatus
AAGGCCACTTCGCTATAGTAAGAAAATAAATGGTGACCAGTGCTTTATAACAAGCCCCGGTTGAGTCCCTGAGAAGGTGGCTCTCCACCCATATGGGTGCCTCTCGTCGTGCTACAGGCATGCAAGGAGGCTCCTAATACCTTGCAATGTGCCAGACAGTTCCATGCAATGAGACTTATCCCAACGAAAATGCCATAGTCCCCTCCAATGAGAAACACCGTGCTGAGCTCCTTAGCCACGTTATTCTCACTGGTTCTTTACTTAGCCTGAGAGGGTAGATATTAGCCCCTGTCACCAATGAGGAAAGTGCGAGTCAGAGAGGTGACAGCTCACTGGGACTCCAAAAACTGGGAAAGCCCTGCAAGTATGTACATCAAGAAACATCATAGAGTTCAACACACAGCCTGTTCCTTGTGCCCAATTCATGGTGAAATCTGCTTTATTTCAGGTTAAGGGAGAAGCGAGTCAGCAACAGCAAGTTTTACTCATAGACATGGGGGTAGGTGTGTGAGACGGCACCTGCATGTGTCTGCGTGTAAGAGAATATGCCTGATGCAGCCCGTGGGGAGATGCCAACCTGTGACGTCATCCTCTCTTCCAGCCTGTCACCAAAGTGACTCTTCCCAAGAAGACCCAACTGTCATGAGTTGGGGTGATTTCCTGCTCTCCTTTTTTTCTTGGACAACTTTCTTAACTTACATTCTCTGTAGAGCGTCCTGAAAACGTGCATCTCATTTTTGGCCTCTCGTGTTTCAAACTCATTGAATAAAAGCAGTGGGCGTCTCGATCAATTACCTCTCTGCTGAACAGGATTACTTCCTGGCAAACAGGATTCTGTTTGACGACCATGGAAGAGAAGCCTGAAATGTAAGGAACTAATGCAGTAGATTCTGGAAAGGATTTTAACTAAAAGGCACAGGATTCCACAGTTCAGGCCACCGGGCTCCACCGGGCCCTGCCTGGCACATTCTCCCAAACTCCCTGCCCTGGATCAGTGGCTCAGCTCAATGCACTGAACTACCACCGGCTGGCCGGCTGGCTAGACCGGCCTCCTCAATGGACCTGCCACAGTGATGAGAGATGGTTGGTTGATGGAATCTGTATTCATTGAGAAAAATTTCTAAATGCCTTCTGCACAAGATTGATGAATGGTTGACTTGCTTCTTGACTGGCATTTTGGGGCGTGGAAGTCTTTGGGCCTGTTTTTAAATGCCCACTCAGAGATCAGCTGAAGGCTCAGCCAGATCATTACCCCCACTCTGCCTGTCTCCCTCACCACCCCTGTGCCCCTCGTCTCCCTGAGCTGGCTGTGAGACCACAGCAAAGGCCCTCAGTCTGCCCCACTGCACAGACCAGCAGTATTTTGCTGCTTCAAAGGGGTAGAGGCAAATCAGGCTCTGTGGGGAAGTTCTCTGGGTTACCCAGGTTTCTGCAGCAGCGAGCTTAACTTAACCAGGCTCTGGCTGATCAGAAGACCCCAACTTTTTCAGTCCACAAAAATTTAGTGGGTACCTCCCCTGTGCCAGGCACTGTGCCAGGTCTAGGGGTACAACATTAAAACAAAAACCAAACTCTTAAGGACAGTACACCTCCATGTGCTCTAAAAGAAACACAGTTCACCTTCCCTAACGCTGACAGTAGAGGTTAAAGCAGTCAGACCAAGCTGGGGCTATTTCTTTGTGACATTAATTTAGTTATTCCTTGGATCGGGATTATTTTAACTGGCCGTGAGCAACCGCAAGAAGAATATGCCTGCCTGATGGTAGCACACGCTCAAAGCAACTTTCAGGAAAGGTTGGAGGCAAAGGGTCTGAACTGAGTGTTGCAGGGAAGGGATTTTCAGGTTCTTTCACCCATGCCCCAATACCATTTGGCCAGGTAGCTGTCAGGGCCTAACTTGTGCACGCGGAAATTTCTTGCCCTTGCAGCACTATCACTTCTACGCAGTACAGCTCAGGGGCTGCTGTCGTTTTCTTTGCATTCAGTTTAGGGGTGAGTATGAGAGAGACAGCTCCCCATTTTACTCCACTGTAAAACCAAATGCTAAGGCCTGGATCCCCTTTCTGCTTAAAATGGATTTTTTGTTACTTTATTAAAGAAATTGAGAAACGGTGGGACAGCAAACAGAAGTGAAGCCTTCCTTCAGCTGCTCCTGTGTAAAATCCAGGTTATGATACAAACGGTGCTGGGAATAACCCTCTATCTAAAACTATGTCCTTCTCCTAGGTGCTACTATGTCTTGAACTCCACACTTAGAGAGTATTTGCTTTGTATTGTCCATCCTGCCCTTAACAGGGTAACACATTATTCTGATGCTTGGGGGTGTTGGGGACTTAGCTGATTCCCCTGGGAAAGGCACACAGAGGCACAGCAAAGTGCACAGATGGCATCACTGCTTTTCCCAGAGTCTGCTCCAGATGCCACATAATCTAAGCATAAAGTATCCGGTGTAGGCTTAATACATGACTGTTAAACCGCAGACGGTTCACCGAAGGAGGAGTGATGGGAGCATTCCGAAAGACAGCAGCAGCTCTTGTTCTCCATTTTCCTAGGTGCATTATTTAGAACATCAGCTATCACACGATAAAATAGAAGAGGGAGAGTGATTTGGTGGTCTGAGTTTGGGAAATTTAGGTTTTACAAAAGTTGAATAATTTTTCTATTGTTGGACACATACAGTGAGAGGGGTATAAGCTATTATGTTACCCAAATCTGACATCAAATCCTTTTGCCAATAACTGCATCAAGGGGCTCATGTATGGGGAAACACGTTGGAAGACCTGCTGCTCATAATTAAGAAATCAGCCTAGCAACATGACCTAACAATGTGTGTAATTTGGGACCTAATTAAAGAAATCTCAGCTTAAACCTTCAAGGGCAGCCTTACCCCAGAGGGTGTGCCAGAGCTCTCCAAGGAGTTCCCAGGCCAGAATGTTTTCAGATAGCAAGTTCTGGTTCCTTATCTTCCTGTAGCGTTCTTTCCTAAGAATTGTCTACCCAAGAAAATGCCCTTTCCTCACTTTACAAAAGAAAACATCCTCAACCATACCATAGAGCAGGACCCAAGGCATAAAAACATTTGGGGGCATCCAGTCAAAATAAGGGTGCTCAGATGGAAGAGACCTTAATAACAGGGTACAAAGCCTGTTGCAAGTCAGGGGGTTTCCAATTCTTTGCTTTCAACAACACTGAAGGTGGATCCAATTGGGTTGACTTTGTTAGCATATAACTAAGAAGGAGTTTGAGGAATTCGGGGATACTGCCATCACAAAACCCTTTCCTTTCCCGTCTCCGTATTTATGTAAACGAGTATCAGCAATTCCATACCTAAGACAGAAAAGAATGATGAAAATTGATGCTGTATCTTGGCTCACTCTAAGAATACTATTAATCTACAAATCTGTGAACCAACTGGGGAGAAACGCTCTCCATCTCATTAACTGATACATTTCCAATGAAATCTTGCTATGTTTAATAATTACAATTTGTACTATAGTTGATCACTGTGTACTAAAACTCAATCCAGAAGAAATTTTTTATATACTTAAAGGACACAATATAATTTTATATGATTGTGTTACATATATAAAAATTAATGTACAAGCAAACATTTTTAGGTTAAAATTGAGAGGGACGCAAAATACAAATTCAAATAGTAAAAAAAATGTGGCATTTCCTACTATTGAAAATTGCCTTATTCATGTAATTTTTGGAAAGCTGCTGGTGTCTATCGAGTAGCGATTATATTTAGAGCCTCTTGGCTAAATTTTTAAAGGAATGTTATCAGTTTTATTTAAAGTTGTAATGTCTACAATATACCAGAAATTATATGCTCTGGCAATATTTAAGATGAAAACTTTTAGATGTCAATTTAGAAATGTGCAAGGGAATCTGTAGATTTTCAAAATTCACTTAGGAGGTATCTGAGTATAAACGTTTAATTTTGCTGATCTAAGGTCACTAAATGAATTTTATTTGGAAGGCAAAGAGGATGGTTAAAAGGGGTTCAATCATTTTAAAAAGGAAGGTAACACCCTTCAACTTGGAAGACATTTAAGTTTTGGTGACAATCCTAAAGCCGTATTCTAAGCAACATACAATTAATTAGATTATTCAGAATTACAAAATTGGCATTTGAATGATTTTGAATAGTTTTTTCCAGGTTTTCAATTTTCAGAATACTTTCTCCTTCAGAGCAAGACTCAGCAATGATTCCATCTCTTTCCAAAATTTCCACATTTCTTATTTTTCATTAGGCTTTAAGAGGCTGCATTTGTAAACTTGTGTTTCATTATTAAAGCTTAATTTATTTTTTTATATAAATAGGGTGTGCTTGTGTGTACATAAAGAACTATGTGAATGAGTCACACAGATGTTGACTATTAATGTGGAAAATTAAATGGCTGTCTCACAATAAAAATGTTTTTGATCTGGATGAATACAGCAATCTGCCCAGAGCTTTTTTCTTGTCTTCTCTTTTTAAAAAAATGCTCCCAAATAAAACAGAAAAGGAATACTTCAGCTATGCAATACAGATACTATTTTTAAAATGTGTTTTCTATCCTATTTATCACTCTTTTCTGTAGGTTACAGGTCTGTCAGCAAAAATTTACTCAATGTAGAAACCCACATTTATAAAATTAATGCACGGCCGCTCTTAGTTCTCCAGTGTTTGGAAGAATGTTTAGCAGCGGAAGGGGCAATGCGGTTGTCACTCGCACCTGCATTTCTCAGCTGAGTTACGGTGTATGTCAGGCCTGGCAACCACCGCGCCTTCCTGCCATCGGTCCCCGGAGCGTGGAAGCGTGCCCACCACGACCACGCTGCTCGCTGCAGCAGCCTCCCTGGCCAGCCCATGACAACCCCCGCATGCGACAATGAACAGGGAGTAGTAAAAAGCAAAGAAGAAACGAGAACTGTGAAAGGACCGTTTGTTAAAATGGGTAAAGTTGTAACTCTCATGCAAATATTAGAAACAAGTCAAAGATTTACTTCATCCATTAATTAATGAGGAAACCAATAAAATGTTACACCTGGTTCAAAGGAGATTTCAAAGAACAATACATAAACAGGCAACCACTGTCCAGATGATGTGATTCTATAGCATAATCTAGCCCTTTTGCTGACCTTGAGTTAATTTACAACTTTATAAATTGTAGACTATTGAGAGGAATGCAAATAAGTCTTGTCTATAGAAATACAAATTTTGTTGGGTGGAAATTCCGTTGATGATTGCCCTGTGGATACTGACCAGTTTTGCCAGTTTTGTGACTATTAAGTGAATTTATTTCAGCATCAACAATGGAAACAAAGTTTGACCCCTGCCTTACACTGGACTTAAAAAATCAAGCCCAATCAAATTATAGATCAAAATGTAAAAGGTAAAACAGTAATGCTTCTAGAAAATCTTCACAACCTTGGAGTATGGAAAAAACCTGCAAACCCATTAACCCTAAAGGAAGACTATGAAACTTGACTCCACTAAAATTCGGAACTTGTGTTTATCAAAAGATACAACTGAAGAGGAACAGATAAGTGATGAGGTAGAAGATATTGGCAATGATACATTTGAAAAAGAACCTCAATCAGAATATGGATATGAAAAGACAATATAATAGATAAGCTGGCAAAATCCATGAAAAAACACCTCCTGAAAGGACCTCCAAATGGCCAATATTCATATGAAAAGGTGCTCATTAAAACCACAATGAGGTAATATCTATTAGTGCCTAAAATTAAAAAGCCTAATAATAGCAAATGTTGGCAAGCATGTAAAACAGCTGACATATTGGGCTGTAAAGTGGTATAAAACTACCATGATAAAAATATTTAGCACTACCTATTAAAGTTATACATGTGGCTACTCAACCCAGCAATTCCACTCCTAGGTATACACCTAAAAGATGCATACGTAAGCACACCAAAAGGCATACGCAAGTGTTACAGCACAGTTATTCACAACAGCCCCAAGCTGAAAACAGTCCTAATGTCCATCGACTGAAGAACTGTTAAGGTTGTGGTGTGTTTATATAATGGAACACTACAGAGCAATGACAAATGACTGAGCAACTACATGTAGCAACATGGTTGAATCATAAATACAAGTTGAGTGAAGGAAACCTGACAAATGTATTTATGTATGTATATATGTGTATGTATACATGTGTGTAAATGTATGTTCTATATGCATACACATAATAGATGCACATATATACAGATCTATATGTACATATACATAGTGTACATGGGTAATTATTTTTATATCAAGTTCACAAACTGGCAGAAACGGTCTGTTGTTTTCCAGGCCAGGACAGTGGTTACTTCTGAAGAGGAGGGGGAGGACTGGGACGTTCTCAAACAGAATGGCTATGCCTACCACCCTAGAGGGGGACAGAAATGTGCCTGCGTCTGTGTCATCAGTTACTGGGGTGCGTAACTGGCACCTGCAGGTGTGAGCGAGGAATGCTAAACATCTGTGTTGTTCAAAAGAGGCTCACACAATGAAAAGCTGTCTCATCAATGGTTTCAGTAATTACCACTAGAAACTCAGTCTGAGGTCTAAACATGTGCCCAAAGAACAAGTGCAAGGATCAGCACTGCAGCATTGAGTTTATTAGCAAAGGAGGAAAAAAAAAGGAAACAATATAAATGCCCATTAGTAGGAGCTATATAGATAAAAATGGGACTTTTGTAAGACAGAATAAAATGGAACACATGTAACATGGATACATTTAAAAATCAATGTTGTATACAAGGACCAATGAATGTAATATGACACATTAATAGATGCAGAAAAGGCATTTGACAAAATCAGTATCCTTTCATGGTAAACAAAACAAAACAAAACAAAAAAACAAAAAAAACACACACACACAAACAAAAACCTCAAAACTCAGAAGTGAAGGGAACTTTCTCGAATAAGATATTTATGAAAAACCCACAGCTAACATTACATTCAATGGTGAAAGACTGAAAGCTTTCCCCCTAAGATCAGGAACAAGACAAGGAAGTCCACTTTCACCAATGCTATTCAGTATTGTACTAGAAGTTCTAGCCAGAGCAATTAGGCAAGAAAAAGAAAAGGCATCCAAGTTGGAAAGGAAGAATTAAAACAATTTGTGAATGACATGGTCTTATTTATAGAAAATCTAAAGGAATACACACACACACAAAAAAAAAACTACTAGAGCTAATAAATGAATTAAAAAAATGAAACTACCATACGAACCAGCAATCCCACTTCTTAGTATATACCCAAATGAATTGGAAGCAAGGACTTGAACAGATATTTGTACAGTGGTGGTTCTAGCAACAATTGCCAAAATTAAAAGTAACCCAAGTATTCATGAAGAGATAAATAGATAAACAAAATGTATATATACACAATGGCATAGTATTCAGCCATAAAAAGTAATGAAGTTCTGATGCATGCTACAAAATGGACGAACTTTGAAGATATCATGTTGAGTGAAATAAGCCAGATACAGAGAAGACAAGTATTGTATGAACTGCTTTATATAAAATACCTAGAAGAAAATTTCAGAGAGATAGTAAGTCTCTGACTTTTTTTGGGGGTGATAGAGTAGTGGGAAGAGTAGTTATTGCTTAAAATGGGTGCAGAGTTTCTGTCTGAAGTATTAAATTTAGGGTGATGGATATTGATGATAGCATCACAATATTGTGAATGTTATTAATACTAGTCAATTGAATGCTTGAAAGTGGTTAAAAAAGGAAATTTATAGTTGTATATATGTATAATAAAAGGTTTAAAAAAGAAGATATACAAGTGGCCAAGAAGGATAGGAAAAGTTATTCAACATCATTAGTCATTAGGGAAATGCAAATCAAGACTACAATGTGACACCACTTCCCACTCACTAAGATGGCTAGCCTCAAAAAACCCCAGAAAATAACAAGTGTTGGTGAGTATGTGGAGAAATTGGCATCCTTGTACATTGCTGGTGGGAATATAAAGTGTTCTGCCATTGTGGAAAAGAGACTGGTGGTTCTTCAAAAAGTTAATCATAGAACTGACTTGTGGCCCTGCAATTCCACCACAAGGTATATATCCAAAAGAATTGAAAAAAGGTACTCAAACAAATATATGTACACACATGCTCATAGCAGTATTCAAAAGAGGCAAAAGGTGGGAGCAACTCAGCTTTCCATCAATGGATGAATGGATAAACAAACATGGGATACATACCCACACTGGCATATTATTCAACCATAAAAAGGAATGAAGTTTTGACACGTGCTACAATGTTGGTGAACCTCCAAAACATGTTAAGTGAAAGAAGCCAGACACAAAATATCATGTGTCAGTTTGGATGTATTATGTCCCCCAAAATGCCATGCCCCTTAATGCAATCTTGTGCGGAGGGAGATATATTTCAGTGTTGACTAGATTGGAATCCTTTGATTGAGTGTTTCCATGGAGATGTGAGTCAATCAACTGCAGGCAAGACTTTTATTAGATAATTTCCATGGAGGTCTTAACCCTAGCCATTCAGGGTTGGTCTTGATTAAATCACTGGAGTCATATAAACGACATCACAGACAGAAGGAGCTCAGAGAAACTGTGAGTGACATTTGGAGAGCAAATGAGAGACATTTTGGAGATGACCATTGAAAGCAGACTTATGCTAGCCCAAAGTATGCTCCGGAGAAGCTGAGAGAGGACAAAGTGCCCCAAGAGCAACATTTTGAAGAATGAACAGGAGCTGAGAGAGGAGCTGGAACACAACCCAGGATCAGCAGATGCCAGCCATGTGCCTTCCCAGCTAACAGAGGTTTTCCGCATACCACTGGCTTTCCTTCAGTGAAGATATGCTTGTGTTGATGCCTTAATTTGGACATTTTCATGGCCTTCAGACTGTAGCTTTGTAACCAAATAAATCCCCTCATAAAAGCCAATCAATTTCTGGTATTTTGTATAATGGCAGCATTAGCAAACTGGAACAGGCCACATATTTTATGATTCCATATATGTGAAATATCCACAATAGTTAAATCAATGGGGACAGAAAGCAATTGGTGGTTGCTCTGGGAGGGGGAGAGGACAATGGGGAATAACTGCTTCAAGAAGTCAGGGTTTCTTTTAGGGTTGATGAAATGTTTTGGAATCTGAGTTGTTCATTGCACAACATTGTGAATGTACTAAATGCCAAATAATTGTTCACTTTTTTCACTTTAAAACAGTTAATTTGATGTTATATTAATTTCACCTCAATTAAAAAAAATCAGTGCTGTATACAAAACAGCAAAATGCCTAACCATACATACCCAGTTGTTCCAGTTTGCTAAAGCTGCTGTTATGCAAAATACCAGAAATGAATTGGCTTTTATAATGGGGATTTTTTAGGTTAAAAATTACAGTTCTTAAGGCCATAAAAGTGTCCAAACTAAGGCAACAAGAGGATATGAAAGGCTGGGGTGTCTGGAACACCTCTGTCAGCTGGGAAGGCATGTGGCTGGCATCTGCTGGTCCTTTGCTCCCCGAGTCTGGTTTCAAAATGGGTTTCTCCAAAATGTCTCTGGGCTTCTGTCTCTCTTATCTTGTCTCTCTCAGCTAATGTGCATCTTTGCTTGTTCTCCCAGGGCATTTCTCTGTGTGTCTGGGGGTCTTCTCTTAGCTTCTCCGGGACAAACTTTGGGTTTCATCTCTTAGCTTAGCATCTCCAAATGTCTTTCTGTCTGCAACTCCAAGTGTCTCCAAGCATCTGGGTCTGTGTGGCCCTCAGCTCTCTTAAGGATTCCAGTGATCTAATTAAGACTCACCCCCGAATGGGCGGGGTCACATCTGCATGGGAATAATCTAATCAAAGGTCCCACCCACAAGACTGGGATAAAAGAACATGGCTTTCTGGGGTCCATAACAGCTCTAAACCAGCACACCTGTGATACCATTTATACACATTTTTAGAACTATACACCAAACAGTACTATGTACTACTTATGACAGACCAACCTACAAATAAATAAGTGCAAGGATAAAAATGTACCGACAAGATGATGGAGCAGGTGCAGCAGAACCAGCTTCTCTTCCACCAGAGTAGCTAGAAAGGGGCGGAAGGGTACCAGGGACCCAGTTCCAGGGTATGCCCAGCCATAGAGGGTCCCCCACAGTACATGAAGGGGACACCCGACAAACATTGAGGAGAGACGGCAGCTGGAGGGTTGCAGGGAGTGAGTTTCCCATCCAGACTGTCCCCCTGCTGCCTCCGGCTGCTGGGCAAGGGAGCGAGCAGCGGGTCTCCACTCCTGTCCACCTATCTTGACAGTTTGCTGGGATGATTCTCTGGCCAGTGGGGAGCTCTAATGAGGGAGCCCAGCAGGCGGGGACTGCTCTCACCCCACAGAAACCCCGGTGTGTGTGTGCATGCATGCATGTGCACGTGCAACGGCAAGAAGTGGGGAAGGGAACAGGCACCACACCGGCAATCAGGAGCCCCTCCCACACTCCGGAGACTCATGGTGCAAGGCAGGCAGAGAACAGGCAGGCAGGGCCCATGTCCCACCTGCGGGGTGCCTTTGAATGGGCTCCCTGCCGACCTGCCTGGGGCCCATGTTGCAGCCCCAGGACCCAGATTCCCCAGAGCACATGGAGATCTGGTGTACTGATTGGTTCCCCACCTGGTTTGGATCCTGCTCACCACACAGAAGTTCTGGGAAGACCTACTTGAGAGTGCTACCTGCTGGTAGCTTAAGGAAACTGCACTCCAGCAAGCTATGCCTCAGAAGCACCACCTGCTGGTAGAATTGGGAAACTGTACTCTAGCAAACCAAATTATACATAAATGCTCAATTAATTCTGCTCTTTCCAAAATAACCCTACCAAGACAAGCAAATGCCCCAAAGCCAGCAGAAAATTATAAAGCACTTAAAGGATACAGAACACATGGACAAGCCAAATGAACAAATTAAAAAGCCACAAGAGAAAAAATTTGGAGCAATTAATCAAAGAGGTACAAGCAAACATCAGTATTATGGCTCAGGATATAAGGGACATGAAGAAGACCCTAGAAGAGCATAAAGAAGAATTTTCAAGAGTAAATAAAAAAATAGCAGATCTTATGAAAATAAAAAAAATACTGTTGATCAAATTGAAAATATTCTTGAAACACATAACAGATATGAAGAAGTAGAGGAATGAATAAGCGACCTTGAGGATAAGGTGATGGAAAGTGAAAGCACAAAAGAATGAATGGTGAAAAAAATCTGAAAATTTGAAATGGCTCTCAGGGAAATGATAGACAACATGAAGTGTACAGATATAAGAATCACTGGTGTTCCACAAGGGGAAGAGACAAGTAAAGGGATGGGAAGAGTATTCAAAGAAATTGTTGGGGAAAACTTCCCAACCCTTCTAAATGACACACATATGCAAATGAAAGATGCCCAATGAACTCCAAATAGAATAAACCCAAATAAACCTACTCTGAGACATTAGATTGTCAAATGCTGAAGAAAAAGAGAAACTTCTGAAAGCAGCGAGAGAGAAGCAATTCACCATATACAAGGGAAACAACATAAGACTAAGTACTGACTACTCAGTGGGCACCAGGGAGATGAGAAGGCAGCAGTATGATATATTTAAGATTCTGAAAGAGAAAAATTGCCAGCCAAGAATTCTTTATCCAGCAAATCTAACAACTAAAAACCAATGGATAAGATTGCTGGTTCAAAAACTACCTTCACAGTAATAACTTTGAATATGAATGGATTAAACTCCAATTAAAAGATACAGACTAGTAGAATGGATTAAAAAATATTACCCAGCAATATGCTGTTTACACAAGACTCATCTTAGACCCTGTGACACAAAGAGACTCAAAGTGAAAAGAATGGAAAAAACATTCCATGCAAACTGCAATCAAAAGAAAGCTGGGGTAGCTACACTAAAATCGGACAAAATAACTATAAATGCAAAGATGTCATAAGAAATAAAGAAGGACATTATATATTCATAAAAGGGATAATTCACCAAGAAGAAATACCAATTATAAATGTTTATGCACTCAATCAAGGAGCTCCAAAATACATGAGACAAACATTGGCTAAACTGAAGGGAGCAATAGACATGTCTACAATAATAGTGGGAGACTTCAATACATCATCCTGTTCTATAGATAGAACAACTAGAGGACCAATAAGGAAATTGAGAACCTTAACACTATGAGAGATGAATTAGACTTAACAGACATATATAGATCATGACTTCCCAAAGTACCAGGATATACATTCTTCTCTCGTGCCCATGGAACATTTTCCAGGATAGATCATATGCTGGGGCAGAAAACAAGTCATAATAAATTTTAAAATATTGAAATTATTCAAAGCACATTCTCTGGGCACAATGGAATACAACTAGAAATCAACAACCACCAAAGAACCAGATTTTTCACAAATGTATGGAGGTTAAACAAGACACTCCTAAACCACCAAGACTCTTGCAAGAAGAAATTGCAAGAGAAATTGGTAAATACCTAGAGACAAATGAAAATGAGAACACTACATGTCAAAACCTGTGGGATGCAGCAAAGGAAGTGCTGAGAGGGAAATTTATAGCTCTAAATGCATATATCAAAAAGCAAGAAAGAGCTAAAACTAAAGACCTATCTGAACAACTGGAGAGGCTAGAGAATGATCAGCAAACTAACCCTAAAGCAAGTAGACAAAAAGAAATAACAAAGATTAAAGCAGAGATAAATGAGCTGGAGGACAAAACAAACAAAAAAACAATAGAGATAATAAATAAAACAAAAGTTGGTTCTTTGAGAAGATCAACAAGACTGACAGACCCTTAGCTAGACTGGCAAAGTAAAAAAGAGAGAAGACCCAAATAAACAGAATCAGAAATGATAAGGGGATGGTTACTACATATCCTGAAGAAATAAAAAAAAATCATGAGATACTATGCAAACAAGCTAGATAGTTTAGAGGAAATGAATAATTTTCTAGAAACACATGAACAACTTAGACTGACCCAAGAAGAAACAGAAGACTTCAACAAGCCAATCACAAGCAAAGAGATGCAATCATAAAAAATCTACCTATAAATTAAAGCCCTGGGCCAGATGGCTTCATGGGGGAATTTTACCAAACTTTCCAAAAAGAATTGACACCATTCCTGCTCAAGCTCTTTCAAAAAATTGAAGAAAAAGGAACACTACCTAACTTGTTTTATGAAGCTAATATCACTCTGATACCCAAACCAGATAAAGACACTACAAAAAAGGAAAATTACAAGCCCATCTCCCTAATAAATACAGATGCAAAAATACTAAAAAAAAATACTTGCAAGTCTAATCCAAAAGCATATTAAAAGAATTATACACCACTACCAAGTGGGATTCATTCCTGGCATGCAAGGGAGGTTCAACATAAAAATCAATGTAACACAACACATTAACGAATCAAAATGGAAAAATCAAATGATCATCTCTATAGATGCTGAAAAAGCATTCAACAAAATTCAACTCCACTTTTTGATAAAAACACTTCAAAATTTAGGAATGCAGGAATTGAAGGAAACTTCCTCAATATGATAAAGGGCATATATGAAAAGCCCACAGCCAGCACAGTACTCAATGGTGAGAGGCCGAGAGACTTCCCCCTAAGATCAGAAATGAGACAAGGATGCCCACTGTCACCTCTATTAGTCAACATTGTGTCAGAAGTTCTAACCAGAGCAATTTGCCAACATAAAGATATAAAAGGGACCCAGAATAGAATGGAAGAAGTTAAACTGTCATTATTTGCAGATGATATGATTTCATATTTGAAAAATCCTGAGAATTCGACCACAAAGCTACTTCAGCTAATAACCAAATTCAGCAAAGTGGCAGGATATTAGATTAATGCACGTAAGTAGATAATGTTCCTATACACTAGTAATGACCTAACCAAAGAGGCAATAAAAAAAAATTCCAATCACAATAGTAAACTTAACCAAGGATGCAAAAGACCTCTACACAGGAAATTAAAATATTTTACTAAAGGAAATAAAAAAAGGGCCTAAATAGGTGGAAAAGTATTTCATGCTCATGGATAAGAAGACTAAATATTGTTGAGATGTCAATTCTACTCAAATGGATCTACAGATTCAACGCAATCCCAATCCAAATTGCAACAACCTACTTTGCAGACTTGGAAAAGCCAATTATCAAATTTACTTGGAAGGGAAAGGGGCCTCAAATTGCCAAACAACATCCTAAGAAAGAAGAATGAAGTGGGAAGACTTATACTTTCAGACTTTGAAGCCTACTATAAAGCTACAGTGTTCAAAACAGCATGATATTGGCATAAAGATAAATATATCGATCAGTGGAATCAAACTGAGATTTCTGCAATAGACTCATATATATACAGTTGTCTGAATTTTTGATAAGGCCACCAAATCCACTGAGCTGGGACATAACAGTATTTTCAACAAATGGGGATGGGAGAACTGGATAGCCTTAACAAAAAGAATGAAAGGGGACCCCTACCTCACACCCTATACAAAAATTAACTCAAAGTGGATGAAAGACCTCAATATAAGAGAGAGTACCATAAAACTCCTAGAAGATAATGTAGGGAAACATCTTGAAGACCTAGTATTAGGAGGTCGCTTCTTAGACCTTACACCCAAAGCACAAGCAATGGAAGAAAAAATAGATAAATGGGAACTCCTCAAAATCAAAAGCTTCTGCACCTCAAAGGAATTTGTCAAAAAGGTAGAGGCAGCCAGTGCAATAGGAGAAAATATTTGGAAACCATGTATCTGATAAGCGACTGATATCTTGCATATATAAAGAAATCCTACAACTCAATGACAATAGTACAAACATCCCAATTATAAAATGTGCAAAAAATATGAAAAGTCATTTCTCCAAAGAGGAAACACAAATGGCTAAAAACACATGAAAAAATGTTCATCTTCACTAGCTATTAGGGAGATGCAAATAAAGACCACAATTAGATATCATCTCACACCAATAAGAATGTCTGCCATCAAACAAACAGGAAACTACAAATGCTGGAGAGGTTGTGGAGAAATTGGAACTTCTATTCACTGCTGGTGGGACTGTATAATGGTACAGCCACTCTGGAAGACAGTTTGGTGGTTTCTCAGAAAACTAGATATTTAATTACCCTATGATCTGGCAATTCCACTTCTTGGTATACACCCAGAGCATTTGAAATCAGTGACATGAACAGACATTTGTACAGCAATGTTCATAGCAGCATTGTTCACAATTGCCAAGAGATGGAAACAATCCAAGGGTCCTTCAACAGAAGAGTGGAAAACAAAATGTGGTATATACATACAATGGAATACTATGTAGCAGTAAGAAGCAACAAGGTCCTGAAACATATGGCAACATGGATGAACCTTGAAATAATTCTGAATGATATGACTCAGACACAAAAAGAGAGATATTGTATGTTACCACTTCTAGGAACTCTCTGAACAATGTAAAATCAACATCTTAGATCTAAGATAGAAGCATAGAGAGTAGTGGAAACTAGTTAGCCTCCCCGGAACAACTAATAAAAAACCAGGAACAACTAGTAAATAATCTGGAATAACTGTGGGGGGACAAATGTGACCACCCATTCATCACACACCAACCTGAATTGGAAGGAGTGCTCAAGATAACAGCATAAAATCTGTAAGTAAAAACTATGGGATCCAAGCCAGGAGACCCCTCCCTCCACAGCCCAAGCTGCAAAGCCTCATGGTGCTACAGAGAAGCTCTCTCCCAGCAAGTGAATATAGCTCAGTTGAGCTCCAACTGGGGTTTTAATTAGCAAGCGTGGACTGCTCACTACAATCTATGAATCCCCAACAAGCAGACAGAGGCTTTGGGTGTTGACTGACCTTGGAGAGCCAAAAGGTCGCTATGGACTAGCCCTGAAGGGTA
>PVKY010006493.1:0-15920 GCA_004027775.1 Bradypus variegatus
GGGGAAGCTTTTTGTGGGGAAGTATCCTGCTTCTGTGCCACCCAGGGGAGAAGCTGGATGAAGCTGCTGGCCGCTGGGTGCTACTGACTGCCATGCATTGCTAGAGCCAGGTGCTGGGGAAGCTGTCTGTGCTGTACGAGCCTCGTGCTGGAGAAGCACCCTCACTGCAGGAGCCAGGTGCTGGGAAAGCTGCATGCTGCAAGAACTGGGTGCTGGAGAAGCTGTGGCAGCACAGCAGCTGGGCACTGGGAAGCTACAGGGACTGCAGGAGCCAGATGCCGGGGAAGCTGTGCCCGCTGCAGGAGCTGGGCATCGGGAAGCTCCTGTGTGTGCTGTAGGAGCCTGGCACTAGAGAAGCCACCCATTCTGTAGGAACTGAGTTCTGGGGAAGCTGTGCATGCCGCAAGGGCCAGATGCTGGGGAAACTGCCCTTATTCAAATGACTGGTAGTGTGGCTTCTGTCTCCTGAATGGACTCTGACTGACAGTTACCAGCTGCAGGAGCTGGCTGCTGGAGAAGTTGTGCACACTGCAGGAGCCCTCCAAGAGAGCACACCAGACCCAGGAAGGAAATCTCCTACCTCCTGCAATGTCTCTCCAATACAGTCTACTGACAAGGCTCAAGTTCATGTCAGCTGGCAAAGGAAAGGTATTTAAAGGGCCCAGCTCAATTGTCACAGAGCCGTCAATGCAGGGTGAAATAAACTGATAATTGGCACAGTCCCTTTAGCTACTCAGCTTCCATTTTGCACACTTCCACATGTGTTTGAGCTCCCACCCAACACAAAATAACACTATTTTGATCTAACATGGCATGGTTAGCCTTACAACTGAAGACACCCTCACCCCTTTCCCCAAATGAGGAGTCCCAACAACCACTGAATCAATCCCGGATTATGTTACTAACTTTTCAAATTCAGTCCAGGTCCCACTGAATATTCTATTGCCTACAGACTAAATTATAAAGGTAGCTTCCATCAACTTATATATAAAATAACAGGAAAGAGAGAAAAGAAGAAAATGGTTACCATCTAGAAATAAAACACACACACATATACCAAGGAACTGGAAACTTACTGACCACTCGAGTTCTCACTTCTGTGCTTGGTCAGGAGGCCACATTTGCCCTCTGGCTTCTTTCTCCCTCTTCCCATTTCCCATTTCCTGTGTCCTTAGCTGAACCTTGGCCGGTCAGGGCTCTTTTACCTGTGGAGTGATGCCAACCTTCATTCCCGAAGAACTCAAATCCTCAATTGTCCTGCCTTTTTTTAGGTTTCTATAGTTTTCCATTAGCCTGCACTATTGAGCATGGCACTTCAAAGGAACCCAGAGGATTCCTGGGTTCCAGGCATAGTCTTCCTTGCCTCCATCATGTAGCAATAATCCAATTTCTCCTCGGCAAGCAGGATCAGTCGTTCCAGCCAGGGGAGTAACTCCTTTTTCCTCTGTTGGTTCAGTGGGGTCCAAGAGAGCTGGGGGGTGGGTTACCTTCTAGTGAACCATTGTTGGGTCCCCTGGGGTAAGCATTCTCCCTTGGGAGACTGAGACTGTCAAAGCTCCAGATGGTTTTGGAGGTATGGTGTGGGGGAACAGGGGCCAGAGGCGGCGGGGGCTTTAGAAGAGAGTAAGTGAAGGGGGTCTGGGGCTGGCAGGTGTGGCCATTCTTTAAAAGAGGCTGGAAAAATAGAGAAACAGGGGGGAGTGTCAGCCACCTCCGCCGTAGAGGACAGAGCCAGATCCAGGCCTGTGGCTGCCGAGACAGCAGGCCCCGCCAGGGACCACGTGACTGACCCCCCGGACGTCCAGCCTCGCCTGGGCCCCTGACTTGCAGGATGTGGGAAGCCCCGCTGGGCAGGGCCTCTCCCAAACGTGCAGACTCAGAAATGGACGCTCCTTTAGGGAAGCTGGCATTGGCTCATTTTGGTTCCCAAGAACAACTTACGCTCCTTCGGAGCATCTATTTTGGGCATAAACCTTTTCTTTCTGCTTTTGGGGCTGTGTCATGGTAACCATTAGTATGAGCGGAGGGAAAGCAGCCTCCATAGCAGCAGCAAGTTTGGCGTGATCATAAATGCTCGCTCTGGTGGTGCCAGGTGTGGTGGGGCCACAGCCTCGGGTTGGTGTGAGAGCCACAAGTCATCCGACGATGACGGCGCGGCCAGAACAGGTGGGCTTCTGCGTGGGTAATGGCTGGTAAGACGGCTGGCCTGTTGCCAGTGGCTTTGGCATTTGCTGGGCAGCTGGCGATCTGGGTGAGAGTGCCCTTGCTGGAAGAGCAGTGGTGAGATTGGGCACCTCTCGCCTGTTGCAAGAGGACAAGCACTTGGAAAGTGGCACCGGGGCCTCCCTCCCTGCCCCTCCTCCTTACCCAGCCCCCAGGTAGATGTCTCCTTGGGCTCTTAGCTGGTCCCAGCACTTGTCGCCGCCCTGACAGACTACTGGATGGGCTGGGGCTCAAGATGCCCTCCCGCCTTCAGTAGCCCACAGGACCTATCTGCATCTCCTCCCAGGTCAGAGAGGAAATTGGGCCTTGCAGCTGTTCTCTGTGGGCTGGTGTCACATCAAGGGTATGGAGAGCTGATGCTGAGCTGGCTCTGGGGTCTGGGTTTGGCTGCTCCTCCAGGACCGAAGGCCACTGTGTTTGCAAGGGCTCCAGAGTTCACTAGTCCTGGATTCATGACCGGCCCTGGCACTTTCTAGCTGAGTACCCCCTAAGCGTCAGTTTCTTCTCCTATAAAATGGGAACCACGAGAGTACCTGCTGCGTAGGATTGTTACGAGGACTGAGTGGGACGAGGTCTGTCCTGTAGCACAGGGCCTGGCACACAGACCAGGAACTCAGCAAATAGTTGATTGAATAAATGAATGAATGACTCGTGCATTAGACAGGGCACTGCACCCTATAATTGAAAGGTTGCATTGCCCACCCCCCCAACCCCACCCCATCCCATCTGCCCCCACTGAGGACAGGCCTAACCAGGAAAGGGAGACTAACTGGAAACTGTTTTCTGAGCAATCCATGCCTGAAGTTAATATAGCTCAAGCAGTCACGTGCTGACCATGGGAGATCCTGAGGGGGTGGCCAAGTGAGAGCTTCCGAGAGGAACAGACCTGGTTTTGCATCTGGCTCCACCACCTCCTAGCTGTTGACCTTGGGCAGTTTTATTAACTTTTCTATACCTCATTTTTCTCATCTGGAAAATGGGGATAAAAATGGTCCCCACTTCAAAGGGTTGGTGTGAGGTGTGAGGATGAATAAGATATTGACGTTCTGAAGCTGCATTCCCAGGGCCTGGCACGTCACGGGAGCTCAGCACTCAGTCCTGCTCAAGCAGTGTACTCTTGCGGTTACCCCAGGGGCTTCGAGAAAGGGAAGACAACTGTGGTCTAGATTAGTCAGGATGAATAATGGTTAAAATTTATTATTTTCTCTGTGTCAGGCACTTTTGTAAGCACTTTAAATGCACTTCTCTTCAATTTTCACAACAGCCCTGGGAACTATTATTTTTCCCATTTTGCAGCTGAGAAAACCGAGGCACAGATTTGCCTCAGGTCACAGAGCTGGTAAGTCATAAGGCTGCGCCGTCTGCCTCCCACACCTGTGCACTCTGCCACCTCCCGGGGCACACGCCAGGAGCCGAGCGGATGAGTCGGTGCTGTGTGGGCCACGGGTGACAGGGACGCACTCACACAAAGCAGGGAAGGCCTCGGTGACGCGGAGGTGCAGGGATGCTGCTGCTACCAGGTCCGGCTCGATCCAGGGGCCCAATTGCTTCAGTGTTTGGTCCATCTGTCTTCATCTCTTGGGTCTTTATGCTGAGGCAACTCTCCCCACATAGTGGGAAGACAGCAGCCGGCAGCTCCTGACTCACATCCTACCAGCTTAACTGCTTTCCATAGCTCTGGTTAAAAAAAAAGAAAGTTCCAAGAAGGCCTCTGATTGGCTGGTCCTGGTCACATCTCTCTGTGGCTGGAGTGGGGGTGCGGTCAGCTCACCTCCAACCAACACCCCGTGAAGGTGTTTCCCGCCTGGAAGGAGGAGAGGGTGACCCGATGGGTAGGAGCCAAGTCCACTACAAGGAACGTGGAATTCAGGCAGAGGGGGGAAGAAGGACTGACCACGGGGACGGGGACGGTCATATGGTTTTTCAGCCATTCAGATAGAGGACATGAGAGGTAGGGGCTCTTAGGGGTGATGGCATTAGGAGTGTTTTTGGTGGAGCAAGGATGTTGGTTTGTGGGTGATTATGGTTTTGGTTTCGGTAGAGGATTACTGTACGTGGGCCCTTGTTAAGGTGAGACTGAGGTGACGACTGGGCTTGGTGCTAGTGGAGCAAGGGTGGAGATGAGACATGGAGCTGGCAATTTGGTGATGAGGCTGTGGTTGGTCAAGAAGGTGGCAGTGGTGTTGAGAGTGGTGGTAGAGGGTCTTTGGTCTGAGGCGGGGTAAACGCATGAGCTGGGGCTGGGGCTACGGATGTCAGCAGCAGGGAGAGTCACGCTTGCAGTTTGGGAGGAATGTAAAGGACATGCTCCGAGCCGTGCATGGGCAGGACTTGGTGGAAATGACGTCTATGGAGAATTACACACCTCACAGGGGAAGGGGTGTGGTGTGGGGGGCGGAGAAGGAGATACCATTTTTATAGCTGGTGATGGAACTCTGTGTGGGTGAGAAGCTGATAATGGTTATTCCGTGGGATGTGATGGTTTCATAGAACGAAGGTGGAAAGGCCTTAGAAATCTAGACGACACTCTTATTTAACAGAGGAGGAAACGGAGGCCAGACACAACCAATGGCTGCACCCAGGACATAAGCCTTCACTCCATCCCACTCTCTCTTTTTACTTTCTCAAAGTAGTATGTATATATAATCTAAGAAAGTAAAGGGTATTAAAATGCTCATCACAAAATGCAGTTGTTCCTTGCCTACTCCCACCCTCTTCCTCTTCTCAGAGGCAACCGCTTTCAATTCTTTTATGTTTCTTCCTGCAGTTCTGTACTCCGTGTTTTCACGTGCACATTTTTGATTCATCAATTTTAGTCATTTTACATTGATTCCTTATTTAGTAGATGAGAGTTTAGCTCCCTTACATGTCCAACCTTTCTGTTTCCTGGCATCCTCCTAAATAGTTTTTGGGGGAGGCAGAATGATGGCCCCCAAGGATGCCATGGCCTAACCCCTGAACCTGTGATTGTGTGACCTTATGTGGCCAAAGGGTCTTTGCAGATGTGACCAAGTTAAGGCTCTCAAGAAGGGGAGGTTATGCGAAGGGGAGGTTATGCTGAGTTATCTGGGTGGGCCCAGTGTGATCACACGGGTCCTTATAAGTGACAGGGAGGCGGGAGGGTCAGAGAAGAAGATGTGATGCCAGAAGCAGTCAGAGTGATGAGCTGAAAGACTCAACCGGCATGGCTGGCTTTGAAGACAGAAGGAGGCCTTGCGCCAGGGAATATGTGCTGCCTCTAGAAGCTGGAAAAATCAAGAAAAGAGAGGCTCCCACAGAGCATCCGGAAGGAACGCTGCCCTACCAACACCTTGATTTAGCCCTGTGAAGAGAACCGTTTTGAACTTCTGACCCCTGGAACTGCAAGATAATAAATTTGTTTTATTTTAAGTCACTAAATTTGTGGTAATTTATAATAGGAGCCGTAGGAAAGTAATACGTTATGGGTGGGTGTGGGTGTGGTATATATACACACATGTATTTATAATTATGTGTGTATTTATGTAGATTTATGTATGCAGATACATATGCATACATGTATATATACACATACATATATTAAATCAACATGCAATGTTTACATTTTTATGCCTACTACAACTAATAGTCACAGCTGAGCCTTATAGTGTACTATGATGCTTTCCTTTCTGTTTTCTCTGAGGCTAATAATTACCTTGTGTTTTCATCTGCCTCATTGTCTTTGTGCCTCTTGCCAATTGCTACCACACATTCTAATAGCTATCGGTATAGCTTTGTATAAGGCAGCCACATCAGGGGATGGATACTGCAGTTCCACCTTTTGAGTTATCCACCCTCCTGCTCTCTGGGCTGCTTGCTCTCTAGGTGGGTTGCAGGTTGTAGCTGGCATTCTGTGACTTCCCTTTGTGGTCATCCTTGGATCCCCTTTTGCCTTCCTGCTGGTCAGAGTCCCTGTTTTCTGGATCTCATGCTTTCCTCTTGTTTGGTTTACTCCCTAGTTTCAAGCATATTCTCCAGGACAGATACCCATCAGTATCCAGCTCCATTCAGTTCCCGAGGAGTACAGACAGCTGAGGGATACCTGTGGTTTTCTCAGGTTAAGAAGGTGGGTCAAGGGCAGAGGTCAAGGACAGGTTAAAGACGTGGGTCACCACACCACCTGCTGAGCTTTGGGTCATGCTGCTCAGTCCTGAACTGACTGTCCTCTGTGGCTCCTGACAGGTTGTCATTGCATGGCCTCTTTTCACCATCATCTGGAGATGCTCTTCCCTTTTCTCCTGGGTTGTTATCTCCTTACAGGACATCTTTCTGTGGCCTCCTGAGAAAGCACAAGACCCTATATGTCTATAAATGTCTTTATTCTACTCTTCGTGCTTAAATGATAATTTAGCTAGGCAAACAATTCTAACTGGTAAATAATTTTCTTAAAAATTTTGAAGGTATTTGTCCTTTGTCTTCTTGCTTTCAGTATAGATTTTGAGAAGTAGGAAGCCATTCTGATTCCTGATCCTCTATATGTCACTTTTTCCCCCCTGTCTGGAAATTTAGAGGTTCCTCTTTTTGTTCCAGTGTTCTGAAATTTCAGTGCTATGCTCTGATGTGTGCCTTTCCCATCAGGCAATGCATGTCTTTCAGTCCTGGGAAAATTCTCTTCGATTATTTCATTGATAATTTCCTCCCTTATTTTTTTTCCTATTATTTAGATGTGGAATCTTCTGACCAATTCTCTAATTCTCTTTTCCTTTTTTCCATCTCTTATCCTTGTTAATGTGGCCCCTCCATTGAGTTTTGCATTTCTGCTAGCACAATTTTATCTCTAGAAGCTCTTTTTTGTTCTCTGGTCTCTTTTTTTTTTTTTTTTTATAGCATCCCATTCTTGTTTTATGGATGAAGTATCTTCTCTAGATAAAGTCTGTTTCCTCCAAGTAGTTTTTTTGGGGGGGTTTATTTGTTCTGGTGTCTTATCTTCCATGCTAGAGGCTTCCTTCGGCCTGACTGGAAGCTCTGAGCATGATGGTGGGGCTTGTTGGCATTCAGCTCCACATTGGTCAACCCGAACAAGCCATGTTGACACCATCTTCACCCTGACATCAGTTTTTTTTTGTTTCATTTCACCAGTATCCTTAGGCCTTTCCTCCTGGACTGATGAGATTGTCCAGAGAAGGTAAGAGTGTGGCTGACAGTGTTCCAGGAGTCCAGTGGGCAAAGGGTCTGGGGGACTCATCCTTGGCATTTAGTTTGCCTGGATCTCGTCTTTGGTTTATCACCTTGGCTTTCAGCTGCACCTGTTGGCTGTCTCGGCAAAGGCACCTCTGCCCCCTTGCATTATATAGTCTCCAGAGACTAAGCCGTCAGACCTCTGGGGGGATTGGGCCTGGGGGTTTCACTTCTTTCATTCAGTCCTCTTCATTTGTGCACACACATCCTCTTCTCCCCCAAGTCCCCGGGATACCTGATGCTGTTATGTCAGGTGTCTGTGAAGAACTCTCTTATCACTCAGCTCTGAAGTTGTTGTCTGAAATTTGGCTGTCACGGGTCTGCTTTCCAGTTTCCAAAATTTTGTTGGTGGTGTTCAGCCCAATCTTGTGACTTTACATCTTCTTAAAAAAATCTTTCTACTGAGTTTTAACTTGGATTTAAAAAGTAGTGAGATTTTGGGGATGAGCCTGGACCTGGCATAGTGGGACTGAGAAAGCCTTCTTGGCCAAAAGAGGGAAGTGAAATGAAACAAAATAAAGTTTCAGTGGCTGAGAGATTCCAAATGGAGTTGAGAGGTCACTCTGTAGGGCATTCTTTTTAGTTTTTAGTGTATTGGAATAGCTAGATGGAAATACCTGAACCCAGTAACATTGATTCTTGAAGACGATTGTATAACAACGTAGCTTACATGGTGTGACAGTGTGATTGTGAAAACCTTGTGGCTCACACTCCCTTTGTCCAGTGTATGGATGGATGAGTAGAAAAATGGGGACAAAAACTGAATGAAAAATAGAGTGGGATGGGGTCATGGTGGAATGTTTTAAGTGTTCTTTTTTATTTTTATTTACTTATTTTTTGGAGTAAGGAAAATGTTCAAAAAATTGATTCTGGTGATGAATTCATAACTATATGATGGTACTGTTAATAACTGATATTCACTGTGGATGATTGTAGGGTATGTGAATATACCCAATAAAACTATATTTTTAAAAAACTTAAAAAAAAGTGAGATTTGGTGAATCTATTCAAAATCCCAATTACTTTTCCACAGCAGTTTTGTAATTGAAGAAGTGATGACAGTGATGTTTTCATGATGGAATGCCTTAAGAAAAAATTGACTTTGTTGTTATAAACATGTTTCAGGTTCACTGTGGAAAATAGAAATACAAAGAAGAAAATAAAAGCTGCTTGTCGCAGCGGCAAGGCTCCTGGCAAGGATTTGGTGGTGGTGGTGGTTTTGCGGCTCAGCCCTTGGCATGGGTGGTGAAGGTGTCCCGGTGCTGGGAGGGACTGACAGGGTGCTGTGTTGGCACCAGGGGTAGCAACAGGCCCACCCATGGGTGGGACTGCCTGAAAGAAGAACGAGGCTTCTAAGGGCCGGTGGAAAGCACTGTGGGGTCTGGGGCCCAGGCCACCAGGCTGGGCTCTGTAGACTTGTGCAGTATCCAGCCTGCCCAGGCCTCCACTGGATGATTCTGGAAGATGCTGGATGCTTCTGAGGCATGCTCACAGACCTCGAGACTGACCAGGTCAGCTGCGTTTTCTGTGAGGAGAGATGTCAGGGTGTTGGGCGGAGGAAGAGGAGGAAGAAAGAATGTTCCTTTCCTTCCCTGGGTGTCTGCCCTCGGGGTCAGTGCCCTGTGATGTTCTGCTTTTCCCTGCCGCTTCCTTCCTCTCCCCACTGGGAGCCAGAAGTTCCCTGAAAGTGTCTTTTTCTCACACCTCCTCTTGTGGCACAGCTGGGCCTGGGCGTCTGAGGCCTCAGTGCAGTGTTGAGACCAAGTGTTGTCTGCCACTTACTTGTGCGCCTCGGTTTCCGTGCACCCACCTCGGGGCCCCTGAAGGTGTCCCAGCCTTGTCTGCCCAGTGCAGGTTCTGCCACTTTACCTGTGGCACCTCCAGCAGGGCCTCCCGGCCTGGCTTCTCACCACAGCTTGGCAGGTCACTGCTGGAGGAGTCTTGTGGGGCCTTGGGGGGGCTGGTCCAACTTTCTTATTTTCTGATGAGGAAACTGAAGGCTGGAGAGTCCAAGTCAGGAGTTCAGTGTTCCTTCTGACCAGACTCAGCCCCTCTTAGCTTCTGCTTGCTTTTGTAGGTTTTGATTTGGGGGTGACTGGGTGGTGCCTGTGGTAACGAATGGGGAGTCACTGGTTGGCAATGGATGGAGCTGACAGAGCTGAGCTACAGAGTAGCAGAGAGGCAGGTGGAGTTTGGGCGTGAAGCACTGATCTGCTCGGCTCGGCAGAGTTGCTTCTGTGAGGTCGCAAAGTTGGGGGGCTTTGCTTCATAGAGAACCCTTCAAAGCTTGAGATCTGGAGTCAAGCCCCTGCTCTGAACCTTAGCTTCAACTGTAAACCAGGAATAAGGTAGTAGCCTCCGGAAGGAGGACATGGAGCTCCCCTCACTGCCGCCATTCACCCCATCCTGTAACGTGAAATGACATTCACTGAGCCCAGTGCTCTGCTAGAGCTGGGCTGGGGGCCATGGGGGTGGAATAAGGTGCTTGACACCTGGGCTTTCCTGAGCGCTCACCTGTGGGGCCTGTAGCACGGTCAGCCTGACAGGTCTTTAACCTCCTGGCCCCAAAGAGGCCCCAAAGAGGCCCCTGCCGGCCCCCACCTCTTCCCACCACTTGGGGAGAGCAAGGCCCTCAGCCTCCCACCTCCCGGCCGTGTCCCCCAGCTGGGGAAGGGGCTGAGCCTGTGGGAGACCTGAGCCTGTGCTTCTTCCGGCTCCTGGTTTTCCAGGGAGCCCTGGCTGCAGGGGGATGGGAGAAGCAGGCCAAGAGGGTGGGGGAGCCCAGGGGAAGCAGAACCGGGAACTGGAAGGGGAAGGGTGTGGGTGGGCCAGGAGCCAGCCTGCCTCCCGCCCTCCCTCCCCTGCCAATCCCCTCCCGGGCCCTGGTGCTTGGCCCACAACTCGGGGGGCGTGGGAAGGGGAACTCGGTGTCCCTCTGAGTGAGGGGGTTGGAGCAGGAACACTCCATCCCCAGCTGTGGCCCGAGGCACAGGCTCCGGTGTGCCACTGGCTCGGGGCCCACACCTGGAGCGGGGAGAGAGAAAGGCCCTAAAATCCAGCCCTGAGGGTTAGAGGGAGCCCCCAGGTCCTCCAGCCCCCGAGGGCCAATGGGGCTGCTTCGCGGGGCTCAGCGTTGCCCGTCCGCGGTCCTGGCGACCCCAGCGCACCCTGGAGAGCGGCCCTAACCGGGTCGTCAGCTTGCCCGCAGCCCTCCACTTCCTCGGGGCCCAGGCGCTAGTCCCGGGCGGGCACAGTGACACTCATTTCACTACATCCTGTGACGCCGCGCACTTCCTCCACGTGGCGAGCGCGCCGCGGGGGCGGGGGCCGCAGGGCAGGAAAATGTAGGGGCTGGGGCGCCGGGATGGGGGTGGGGGTGGCTGGGATTTCCCAGGGTCGGTTGGGGTGGGAGGGAGGGTGCGGGAAGCTTTCAAGGCAAAAAGAAAAACCGCCGATGAATATGAAGGGAAGCGGGGAGGCGCGGGAGGCCGCTGGAAGTCACAGAAGGGGCGCCAGGCGGAGGCTGCGGGAGGCGGGCGTGCCTCAGTCTCCCCCTCTCTCGGGTCCCGGGCTGGCCGATCAGCGGGCCCGTGAGGTTAGGAAGAGGAGGAAGTCAGAGGCACCAGGCCTCAGGAACCCTGGGGGCAACGGTGGGGTCCGGGGGTGGTGGTGGCTGAGTTTGGGGGTGCCCTGCCCAGCTGACCCCTCTTCTCTTCTCCCACAGGTGGAGCTGTAGGGGCGCTAACCCACAGGCAGACCCAGGCCGCGTCGTACCCACTGGAGGGCTCAGCACCGGATCTATGTTTAAGTTTTAACTCTCGCTGAAAAAGACCACGATAATTCCTTCCGCAAAGCCCAGCAGCCCCCCAGCCCCGCGCAGCCCCAGCCTGCCTCCCACCGCCCAGCTGCCCGCCATGCCCTCCAGCGGCCCCGGGGACACCAGCAGCTCCACCCTGGAGCGGGAGGAGGACCGCAAGGTGAGGCCCCGCTGGGGACCCTCTGGCCGCACCCTGGGATAATGGCAGCTTCGGTGTGCATCCCCTCGGTCTCCACAACAGCCCCGCTGGGGGGTACTGTGGACACGCCTCTTCTGGCGATGGGGAAACTGAGGCTCAGGGAGATGAAGTACTGAAGCTGGGGCAGGAGTTTGCACCCAGGTGGTCTGGTTCCAGGGCCCAAACGTTGACCTACCCTGGTGCTGGAGCAGAGGTCTGTGCAGTTGGGAGGGGCCAGCCTTGCAGAGACCCCTACCCAGGATTCTTTTTCAGGTCCCGCCCCTTAATAGCTGTGAGTCCTCAGGTGTGTCACTTTTCCCCTCTGTTTTAGCTGCCTCAAGCTGAACACCCCAAGGTGTTCAGTAGCCTCTGAATCGCCAAAGACAAAACCATTCCGAGGGGCCCGGTGGGCGTGAGGGCCTCGGAGCCTCTTGGGGAGAGTGCATTCCCTCCTCCCCGTCATGACCCCCCACCCAGGGCTCCGAGCGAGTGTCACCGGGTGACCCTTAGTGTGGCTTCTGGGGTGGAGCTGGCAGCCTTGTTTTCAGAGCCCCACAAGGGGTGACCTCGTCACTCTCCTAATGATCCCCAGGATGAACCTAACGCCGTCAGGGGGGATTATGTCAGATTGGTGGGAACCCCTGAGGGTCCCGAAAGATGCCTGGGTCATTACCAAGCTGGGTCCACTTGGAGGCAAAGCCACCTCTGAAATCCTAACACTTGGATTTGTTTTCTCGCTCAGTCCGATAGGTTGATAAACCCCAGGGCCGCCCTTCAGGGAAACCATGCCGGCCATGCGTCTTCCTGGCGTTTCACTTCTGCCACAACTTTGGTTCCTACGGGTTCCTCTTCCCAAGCACGGGATGAGGCATGGTGACACTTGATGGCACCTGGGAGGAGCAAGGCTTCTTCATGGTCCTTTTGGAGCAAGGGTGGAAGCCTGGGCACCAGGCACGGGGCACCTGAGCAGCTTCTGGGGCTAGAGCTGGCCCAGGCACCTTCCCGAGAGCTGTCACTCTGCTGACCCACCCTCTGGAGCAGCTTTGAGACCAGCCTGCTGTCCGCTCACCCTCCCTCAAGCGTGCTTAGCTCCCTCCTGGGCTCACTCACTCTTAGGGCTTCTTTCTATTTTCTGGGTAGTTCTCATCCATCGTTCCGCTGGGTCCTTGAGGGCAGCCCTTGAAACAAGAGGGGCAGGGACCAATGGCCCTAGTTGAAGCTGAGCCCAGAGGGGATGTGCCCCCATGGGGTTGCCCAGCTGGTCAGTAGTGGGGCCAGATGAGGGCTGGTCTCCTGCCTCCTGGATCTGAGCCTTCCCCTGCCCCGCCTGTGTAGGGCCTCGGACGACACACCCCGGGTGTGCACAGGAAGCCTGGACGCCCACCCTCCCAGGGTGGAACTCTGCAGAGTGCCATGGTGTGGGCAGGGGCTCACTGGGCAGGACCCCAGGGGCAACAGAGCAGTCCCCTTCTTTCTGACCCCACAGAAGAAGAATCAGTGTAGTCCAGGTCATCCTGCGGAACTTCCGGGTGACTTCCCGGGACATGGGTGGCCTGCAGCCCCGCAGCCCCGGGTCGGGAGCACCTGCAGGCACGTGTGCTCGTAAGCAGTAGCTATGACTGGGGGGAGTTTCCTCCCCTCCCCGGGCCTGGCTCTGCTCCTTTGTTAGATTAGGTGACCCCGAGTCCCACTCACTCACCCTCGGTCTGACAGCCTAATGCTGACACAGCTCTATGTCTTTGCACTCACAGTGAGTGGTCAGCCTGCCCCCAGGGTGGGAAAGGTGTGGACAGCCGGGCCAAACTCCTCCTGGGCTCCCCTGGCCCTCACCTGTGGGGAGGAGCAGGTTGGGCTCTATTTTACGACAGTTCAGGACAGGGAAAGAGCACCGGACAAGGAGTCAGAAGTCCCGGTCTTAACCCCGAGTGTGCCACTCATGGGAGAAGAGACTTCAGGCTGCCTGGGCTTGGGTTTGCACTGCTGGAAAATGGGGCTACTCTAGCCGTGCCTGTTTTGTAGGGGGGTTGTGGAAGTCAGATGAGGTCATGGACTTGGAAGTGCCCTGCAGACAGCAGAGTTGGGTCCAATTATGAGGGATTACGACTGCTATTATTATCTACCCATAGTAACTACTCTGGCTCAGGCAGCAACAAACACACACCCAGCCCTGGATCCCGCTGCTGACAGAGTGAGCACACGCAGGCTGGCAGCGGCATGTGGCCATGCCAGAAGATGGCAGCAGCCCGGACAGACGAGGGTCGGGGCACGGCCGGCGCTCCTCCCCAGCCGCCCATGCCCACACCCGCCATGCGCATGCTGGCTCACCTGGCACACCTCCCTGGCACCTCTGGGCTGGCTCCAGCAGCCCCAGGGAGCCGCCCCGGGAGGGCGGGCCAAGCCACTGGCAGAGACACTCTGCTGTGACAGCCAGGCCTGGGGCGGAGAGCGGCATAGCTGTAGCTGCAGAGGCACAGGACACTCCCTTGGCCGGCAGTAGCCCAAGGAGTCTGGCAGGGTTGCTGGGGGCACCTGGCGTTAAGGAACTGCCCGGTGGGCCAGAGGCCAGGGGTGTGGCCACCCACACCCACAGGCCCCTTCCCATTCCCAGCCTGGCCCCGTCTGCCCCTTCAGCCTCCTTCCCTGCCACGCCCCCATGCACCTTACCCCCAGCCCCACTCCGGAACTTCCGGGAGCTGCCATGACTGTATTTATGCTGTTCTCTCTGCCCCTTTCCTCATTTTCTCTCCTCACTGGCAAAAGCCCTTGCTTCATTCTGCCGTGAATCACAGTGTGTAGTGGGTCTCAGAAGGTGGCCCCAGAAGCAGCAGCCACAGCATGACCTGCGGAGGTGTTAGAATTGCCAAAGCTTGAGCCCCAGCCCCGACTGACTAAACCGGAAATTCTGGGAGTGGAGCCTGGCACTCTGGGCTTTACCCAGCCCTCCAGGGGGGTTCTGTTGCCAACATTTGAGAATCTAGGGCATAGATAACTCAGTCTAGCTCCACTGCTGCCCCAGGAGGGCAGGACCCCAACATGTTTCTTCCGGCTGAATCCCCAGGGTCTGGAATAGCCCCCTGCACAGAGTGGGTGCAGGGGAAATATTTTGTGTGTAGGATGGAAAGGAGAATGAGAGTGGATAAGACCCCTCCAAAAGAGAACCATCTCTGAGCCCAGGGGCAGGTGGGGTGCAAAGCTGTGGGGGTAGCCATGTGGGGTTGCAGGGAGGGGTCCATGCACGTGTGTGTGTGTCCTGGCACCTGCCCACTAGTCCCCTTCCCCCTGCTGTACTTACCCCCCCACACCCCCATCCTGGGGAGGCTGGGGGGAGGCAGGCTTTGTGGGGCCAGCTCTGGGGCTGTGGCCAGGGTGGGTCAGCTGGGGAAATGTGGTCCTCTGCTCCTGTGCAATGTGGGCATGGAGGCCAGGAGCCTTGGCTCCAAGGGGGCCATGGAGGCAGAGGGCCCAGCCCTGTGCAGAGGGAAGGGTGGGGGGTAGCAGGAGTAGGAAGGGGGATCAAGAACACTCCCAGCCTTGGGCTGGAAGGGCTCCTCAGGTCACCAGCTATGGAGCTCCTCTCCTCTGGCCCCAGAAATTAACAAGATTCATTGTGCACGCACCGTCTGCTGGACACTCTTCTAAGTTCTGTTCATGCATTGTCTTATTTCATTCTGAGAACTGTTCAGTCAGGCAGGCACTGTTCTCATCATTCTCTCTTCTAAGGACTAAACTGTGGCTCAGAGAGGTTAAGTCACTTGCCGGAGGTCACGCAGCTAGCCAGTGGTGGTGCTGGGATTTGAACCCAGCAGCCTGCGATCTCGGGCTTCTAGGTTCTTCCAGCTGCCTCCTACAAGAAGGGGGGTGGAGTGAAATGGTGCATCCCAGCTGTGATGCTCCAAGTTCCACCCACATTTCTTCTGCTACAGGCTGAAGGGGGTTTACTTAGACTGAAAGGCAAGAAGGTCAGAGAAGACTGATGGGCCTTCTCTGTGAATGTCACTTGTCCCTAGTAGGGGCACATCTCTCCAGCAGGAACTCGTGTGCCCAGGCTTGAGTGTGTGATTGGCCAGACGTGCACCTTGGATACACTGTCCTGTCTGTAGATACTGCTGTGGGCACATGCTTCATTCCTTTCTTCTTTCCTTCCTCCCCTCCTGCCTTCCTTCCTGGACATATTGCTCTCTTCCTTCTCTCCCTCCCTCATTCCCTTTCTTCTTCCCAGGTAATTTCCAGGTGCCCAGCACACAGTAGGGCTCCACAAGTCTGATGGGAGCACTGAATGAAACATGAGGCCCCGGTAGCGGAAGCAGGTGGGAAGATGCAGAAATGAGTAGGAGAAGCCTGCGCTCCAGAGCTCCCAGTCCCGGGGAGGGAGGGCCCTTGTGGCACAAGTCCCCCTGGTCACACCCTCTCCTGGCGTGCGGTAGAGGGGGCTGCAGCGGGTGCAGGAGTGCGCTGGAGAGCACAGTCCGTGTGTGTGTGTGTGTGTGTGTGTGCGTGTGTGCGCGT